>JALAZF010000057.1:19862500-20048969 GCA_022829125.1 Lathyrus tuberosus | reverse complement strand
GGCAATTAGAGTATGAAGTTTTTCTCTTATATATCAAATATTTCCTCCATTCACACTTGAATCTCAATAATTTCTCCCACAAGTGTGAGTCACCCACATCACTAGCCTTGATCCATACAAGGACCCCTTTTCGCTCCCCCACGAGCCTAACCATGACTCATATACTACTTATTAAGGGAGTTCGGGGGAGCGTCGAAAATGTCAATGGGCTAAATGTTTAGGATCCAAGAGACCTTAACGCCTAATATGCATAAAAAACCTTATGAAAATGGGGGTATAAGTCACATTTTCCTAGTCGATGTGAGACTTATTCGCTCACACTTGAATCACAACAATCCCCCCAAGTGTGATCCACTCACATCACTAGCCTAGATCCATACTAGGATCTAACTTCAGCTTCCCCATCAATCTTAATCATGGCTCTGATATTGCTTGTGGGGA
Source organism: Lathyrus tuberosus (assembly GCA_022829125.1). Lineage (NCBI taxonomy): Eukaryota > Viridiplantae > Streptophyta > Magnoliopsida > Fabales > Fabaceae > Lathyrus > Lathyrus tuberosus. The sequence goes on along the minus strand of JALAZF010000057.1, from coordinate 20,048,528 downwards.
GTCCAGAGCATTGGAAGTGCCAATGGGCAGAACGTCCAGGATCCATGAGATCACTTTGAAACCACATATCCATACAACGCCTTTAAGGTTTTTGGTGGATATGTGGTGTCTCCCTCTCTTGTGGTCATGGAGCATTGGGGCGGCCATTGGTGCTCTTGACTTCCCTGACCTCTGCAATAAGTGGTATCAGAGTCATGGTCCGGCAAGGGTGTGGCAACTTATGGGGGGTTGAATTCTATTTCCTATATATTTGTTATGATTATTCTAAAAGATTATGGCTCTACATTATGAAAAGTAAAAGTGACACCTTTGAAAATTTTAATGAATAATATACTCTTATACCAAACCAATTGAAAATTAAACTGAATGTTCTAAAAACTGACAATGGCCTGGAGTTTGTTTCAGAACAGTTTAATGAGTTTTGTAGGAAACATGGTATCAAGAGGCATAGAATTGTTGCTAGCACACCTCAATAAAATGGCTTAGCTGAACGCATGAATATAACCATTTTGGAGGGAATGAAGTGCATGTTGTTGGGAGTTGGGTTAAGAAAAAGTTTTGTGGTAAAATTGTTGCTACAGTAGCTTATTTGATCAATATATGTCTGTTGCGGTGAAAATCGAATAACAAGCTATTAATTAACTTGCATCATTTTCTTTTACAACCGACTTTGATTTATCCAAAGGAAAGGTTCAAGATCGTTAGAAAAACCTAAAGGGGGGAGATCTAAGGTTCGGGGGTTGGTTACGCCTAGGGAAGGTATTAGCACCCTAAACGTCCGTAGTACTCTACGGGAACCTCTTGTTTAGTTATGTTATGTTATGTTTGCTAAAGGTTCTATGCTAAAGGTTTGAAACCCTAGGGGTTAGTATCTAAGTATACTCGATAAGGCATCGCACCTTGCGCCTACGTATCCTCGGGAATAGAATCAGAGTATGCGTAGTTCTACTTCTACTGAATGATTGACTGTGGTCAATATTCAGAGGGGAAATGAGTACAAGCTCATTGTAGAGTTTAAGAACTCTCTAAGTCTAGTTGGATGGTCCTATGATTATGTTTTAGTCAGTAGGGAAAGTGATAATTCATTAGGATGAATATCACTAAGAGTTTAAGAACTCTCTCCTAATGCTAGTTGTGATTTCTATGATTATGTTTTAGTCAGTAGGGAAAGTGATAATTCATTAGGATGAATATCACTAAGAGTTTAAGAACTCTCTCCTAAAGCTAGTTGTGATTTCTATGGCTCTGATGAGGCCAAGAAATAAAGTTTTCTCCTAAGAGGTTACTTAGGTTAAGGTGGGGGCTATGACTTTAAGAGTCAATGTATTTCACCTTCCTTTGGAATATAGGGGAAGAACAAACAGTTTATAGATGAACAACAAGGTAAATGATAAGGGATGATAAGATGAAAACAAGAAACATAAATATAGCAAGAGACACTTCATGATAGATGGTGAATAGTCATGAGATGAATAACATGAAAATATCAATCAAATAAACATGAATCTTGAGAAGAAATGTCATACAACAATTTACAAAGTCTAAGCATAGTTCAAACATGAAATTAATCAAGGATAATATTCGAGGTTTAAATCATAAATCATATGATAAAATGAATCAAACATGAATCAATCATGCGTAAACGAATTCAAAATATTAAGAGGGTTATACAAAAAATTCTAACAATTCAATTAAGGTAAATGGAAATAAAACTCTCATTAATGATAATTTAACTTAAATAAAAGCTTGGGAAAATAAATATTAATTAAAAAATATTTTTTAGAATTTTTTAATAAAGACAAGTTTTTTTTAATACATAAATAAAAATAAAAGTTTTGAAAAAGATTTTAAACAAAAAGAAAAAATGAATTAATAGTACTTATATAAAAAACGTAACAGGGGGGTGCAGCAGAAATTATAACATAGTTGAAAATAAAAGGAAAATATATGGGCCAAGAAGAAGGGGGTGGCGTTAGCAGAAGCCCAGGCGAAGTCCAAAAGGAAAAAGAAAGAACTCAGGCGAAAGGGGAAAAAAGCAAAAGGGTTGATCCGCAGGATCGAACCCAGGCGTGGTACGTGAAAGGGCAAAGGCAAGGCAAGTGTGTGACCGTTGGGACAACATGTTTCATCCAACCTATATACGCTTCTAAATCATTATATACCAAAGCAATTCATGAAATGCATTAAGTGGAAAAAACAAACGCGTGCTACATAAAAATGAGTGTGTAACGAAACATTAATCAATTGGTCAGGTTCAATTAAAGTCACAACAATACAAAACCAACCCAGTAGCCAATCCAAAAACACGCATGGATATGAAACACGCAGAACAACAAGAAACCAAACGTGTTTCATTTTGAAAACATCAAAGCAAACATCAAACTTCAAACTCACATTACAGCCTCAAACATCATAAAATGACATACCAAATTGAAGCATTTCACACATAGAACACGATAGTGAACCCTAAACGCATTAAGATAATAGCTAAAACACGAGCAAAACAATGGAAGACCAAGGTTCCAAAACTGACAGTGCAAAGAAAAAGCATCACATAAACTCAACACCTCCACTCATATTTTTATGCATCACGTAAACATAACATATTCTCATTCATGCAATCATGCAACTTATCATGAAACAAACCAGCAACCACTACGCCAAAATTACTCTTTGGCAGCACTACATAGGCAGCGCTTTATTACAAAAGCGCTGCTATAAGTTAAAAAATTTAGAAAACACGGAAACTGTTCATTTAGAAAAATAAAATCGCGTCTAAATATAAGACCTTAGACAGCGCTTTTGAGGAAAGCGCTTTCTAAGGTCTTATAAATTAAAAAAAAAAATTAAAGGAAAATATTAGACAGCGCTTTCCTTAAAAGCGTTGTCTAAGGTCTTATAAATTAAAAAAAAAAATTAAAGTAAAATATTAGACATCGCTTTACTCAAAAGCGCTGTCTAAGGTCTTATAAATTAAAATAAAATAAAATCAAAAGCGCTGTCTAAGGCCCACCTTAGACAGCGCTTTCATTCAAAGCGCTGTCTAAGGTCTTTTTAATTAAAATAAAAATTGAAACGGTATCAGTATTAATACTGATACCGTTTCAATTTTCATTTCATTTTTTCCCTCTTTCCCTCTCTTTCTGCGAACAAGAACGAACCAGCTGAAACCACCGCCGTCGTCGTCCGTCCTTTCACCGCCGTCGTCCGTCCTTTCTCGCCGTCGTCTGTCCGGCCGTCGTCCTTCCTACATTGTCCTCCACCATCCTCCACCGTACTCCACAGTGCTCCACTGTTTCGATAAGAGTTTTTCTTTTTATGTTAGAAGTGAGTTTCATATTTTTCTTTTAGGTTTTGTTCTTGTTACCATATTTTTGGAGTTCTTTAGATATAATGATGTTCTGTTAAGTTTTGTTCGGTTAGGTTTTGGAGTTCTTTTGATAGAATGATGTTCTTTTGATAGAATATGAGTAGTTTAGATTAGTGTTATTGTAGTTTAGGTTAGTTTAGGTTAGTGTTATTGTAGTTTAGGTTAGTTTAGGTTAGTGTTAATGTTGCTCTACATTGTTATTGCTATATAATGTGTTAGTTTAGTTTAGGTTAGTTTAGGTTAGTGTTAGTGTTAGTGTTAATATTGCTCATTATTTTAATATTGTAAATCCTTGAGGTTGTTGTTCTAAAGAAATATATTGTAAATCCTTAAGTCATAACTTTCCTCCTTTTGGTTTTGATTTCTATTAATTACTAATGGAAATTAATAATTGTTATTGCTATATAATGTGTTAGTTTAGTTTAGGTTAGTTTAGGTTAGTGTTAGTGTTAGTGTTAATATTGCTCATTCAATGTTATATATTATGTCATATTATATTTGATATCCTTGATTTCTTTATCCTTGATTTCTTTATTATATTTGTTATATATTATGTCATATTATATTTGTTATATAATATATTTGATATCCTTGATTTCTTTATTACAGGTTAGATGGCTACTAACGATGATCACCCACATGATGATGATCACCCACATGATGATGATTACCCACATGATGATGATCCTATTCAGGATGAAAGTCAAAAATCTATGGAAGAAGAGATTAAAAGAGGAATAACCGTTATGAAGAAAGTGATCCGTGCTAGAGATCAAGGCATCATTTTAGATGTGCATTGGAGCCCTTCAGGCACTCTTGTTGAGCCTAACAGTCATACCTTGACAAGTTTCATTGGTGCACTTGTAAGGAATGCGATTCCTATTACTTGTGATGATTGGAGAAACAAACAGTTGAAGGAAGTCAAAGAAAAAATTAGGAATGAGATAAAGGTACCATAATTATGTCTTTAATTATGCCAACTAATCATGTATTTTAAATTATTTGTACTAACCAATGTGTATGGTTTTTTTAGAGGTGCTTCAACGTTGAGGAAGAAAGAAAAGCTTATTTGATGAGATTGGCAGGGAAGCTCCTAAGAGGGTTTAGGACATATTTAAACCGCACCTTTCTTAAGGATGCTGAAGGTAACTTTGTTGATGCAGAGTATCCATCTAAATATGCAAGTTTGATTTCACCACAAGAATGGGTAACGTTTAAAGCCAAATGACAAACCCCGACATTTAAGAGTTTAAGTACAATTAATCGGGAAAGAGCATCAGCTCCCCAGTATCGATACAGGAAAGGACGTGTTGGATATGGACGTTTGGAGCAATCTTTGGTAAGTATCAATAAATTGCAATGATATAATAATTTTTCATCATGAGTTATATTTGATCATATTATTTGCCTTTATATGTAGTTACAAAAGGCGAATAGCTCTGAAACATCTCTTCCTGCACATGTCTTGTGGAAGGAAGCCCGTGTGGGCAAGTCTGGAGTTGTTGCAGAAGAGGTTCTACAAGTATTTGAGAAATGAGTAAGTATAACAATATTTCTTTAATTAAATCAAAACTTTATTAACAAATATTTGACAAATATTCGATATTCATCTGATTTTCAGGAGGCGTTATCTCAGTCTGTATCTCTAGATGATTCCAGGAGCATACTTAGTCGGACATTAGATGTCCCTGAGTATTCTGGTCGGGTGAGGGGTAAGGGATTTGGGATCACTCCGACCTCCTTGAATATTAAAAAAGGAAAGGCTTCTAGTAATACATAACTTCAAGCTAAATTGGAAGCACTGGAAGCTGAAGTTCGGGAATTAAGAAAGGAGAAAGAAAGGGATAACGCTTCAGGTTTTAGAGATGGATCGGAGAAAGATAGTATCAACTGCAGCTTTCGACCGAATATTCCAGAGGGAATTATATATATTTTTATGAAATTAAATTAGTAGCTTAAATTATTTAAATGACATATATACACATTAACAATGTCATATTTATTTTTGGTTTTAGGGTGTTTCCCATTGTCAGCTCTTCTTATCTTCACCAACTTATCGGAAGGTTGGCAAGGGAAAAGTGTATAACACTTCGGTAGAATTACTTCACAATAACCCACTCCCTACTGGATGCATGAAAGTATCGGTTGATATTGCTACAGAGGCGGATGCATTATTACCCTATCTTGACGATGTTTCAGATGCAACATTGGTGGGAGATGCTATAGGGTCGTATGTTGCATGGCCGTCAAACCTCACACTCGTAGGATATGAGGTATGCTTAAAACCGTTATGAACCTTTGTTAACCTTAATGTGTAGATTCAAAGGTTTTACGAGCATTTTATTTTCATTTTTTACATGGTAATGTTATTTAGACTCCAACAAGATCCAAAACAAAGGATAAGGGGATTCCGGAGCATACCGAGTCCGTTGTCTCAAAAAAAGAGGTACATCACAATTATATGATATTTATGCATGGAAAATGTTAAATTGGATATCTTATACTTCATCTAACAAATTATATGATATATAGCTGTCTGGTAAAGAGATTAGCAACGTTTCAACACAGAAAAATGTTGGTGCTAAGAAGAACAGGGCTAGAAAACAACCTATCTCCAAGTTTAGGTCGTGCCTTCAGACGTTTCTACAATTGACAGATATTCCGACCGGAGGTGTTCGTCTTATACATATGGAGAAAGGTATATATGGCTTTGAACATGAACAAAATATTGGTAATGAAGACTTCGAGCAAGTTTTCAATCATGAAGAATTGGGCGTCAGTGTTGTCAATACATACGTGAGGTATATATCCGATCTACTTTGGTATATTAATTGAACAACTTATTTACTTTATGTTTCAAATGAATAGTCTAATGTTAATGATGTTTTTATTTAAGGTTTCTGTATGACAAAGTTATGCGCCCACGTGGATTGCAGCAAAGATTTTCATTCTTATGCCCCGCGTCTGTCAACTTATCCTTAATAATAAATAAACCAGATGAGGTCCTGGCGTATGTACGCGACGTCTTTATGGACAACCAAGAAACGAAAAAGTTGTTCCTTTTACCGTTTAATACTGGGTTAGATTTTCATTCTAAATTCATCTATTATAGTTTTTTTGTATTTTGACGTCGTGTAGAAAGTTTCCATCTAACACTTGTTTAATCTTACAGTGGACATTGGTTGTTGGTCGCAATTAATCCTAGTAGAGAAGTGGTGTATTATCTGGATTCGTTAGGAAATGATTGGACAACATACCCGGATATGAAGAAATGTATTGACACGTAAGTGAGATTGTTCTAAATATGAATGTGTATATTTATTTGTTTGTTTATTTATTTATGTGAATTGTTCTAAATATTCATTTATATTTTATTAGCGTTATACAAGCTTTCCGAGCACTACGAGATGGCCAAGTACCAAAGAGGAGAGTCAACCCCATTACATGGAATAAAGTGAAGGTATATTAATTATCACATGTTTTATTATATATTAGTGATGCTACTTGATAAAACTTAGGATTTATCCATATTTTCTTTTCATTTGTAGTGTCCTCGGCAACGTAATGAAATAGATTGCGGATATTTCATGTTGAGGTTTATGAGAGACACTCTTATTTTGGATCGAATAGAGATTCCATCCGATGTATGTATTTCTAACTTATGAGTTATTTTAATATTTAACACATATCTCTCATATAATGAAATAGTTAAAACTAAATCAAACTATGTTATATTATTATGTAGTACTTTGAAGAATGCAAGTGTGCTCATTACTCAATTTCTCAATTGGATGAAATTAAAGAGGATTGGTGTCAATACATTATGGAGCTCGGAGTTTTATCAGGTATAATATTGTACTCTTACTTTAATTGATGAGAATTTAAATATGTGTAACTTTCTAACTATAGACATTGTTGATGTATTCTTTTAATTGAATTACAATCTTTGTGTTCTTTCAGGACCTATGTAGATTTGAAGCAATGCTTTGGTTGGATGCAAAAGTACAAGTATAAGTAATATGTACATTTGTCTATATATATATATATATATATATATATATATATATATATATATATATATATATTGGTTTGAATTGCCAATTGTTTTGGATATATAATTTTGGTTTAAATTGGTACATTTAAATAGGCCAAATTGGATTGATTTGAATCTCCAAATTGTGGTATTTTTCTGAAAAAAAAATGGTTGAAAAACAGGTCAAATTCTGGTTGAAAAACCTGGTAAAAATTGTGGTTTAAAAAATTTTATATAAAAATTTTCGTATACCTTAGACAGCGCTTTACACTAAAAGCGCTGTCTAAGGTGGGGCTTAGAAAGCACTTTCACCAAAAGCGCTGTCTAAGGTATGCCTAAAAAAGTTCGAAAAGGTGGGGCTTAGAAAGCGCTTTCACCAAAAGCGATGTCTAAGGTATACCTAAAAAGTTCAAAAAGGTGGGTCTTAGACAACGCTTTTTGTGAAAATATACCCCCCTTTAGACAGCGCTTTTGGTATTACCCAAAGCGCTGTCTAAACCTTTAGCAGCGCAGGTTTAGACAACGCTTAAAAGCGCTGTCTAAGGCCAAAAAAAGCGCTGTCTAAGGTCTTGTTTGGCGTAGTGAACGCAATAGCAGCAAGTGGTCTCTCATCATTTGTTTCAGTATTGTTTCACCAAAATTAACCAGCAGGTATGAACTAAAAGCTTAAACATGCAGTGCTTAAACAAAGGGATATCACTCAACACGACAAAACAAAAACAATCAGTAGTGAAAAAAAAGCAAACCAAAATAGGTGTGTTCAGGAAAGAAACTATGTTTTGTCATACTGACATATCCATATTTGATCCTAATAACCTTCATGTTATGCCACTTGAACTAGCACACAGTAAGTGTCTCAAAAATAACTTAAAGTTTTCATACCTCAACATGACAAAACAACCATATGTACCAAAATTCTAAACTGGCAGTGCAAAGAAAACACATACATTCAACATTTCTACTCATATTATCAAGCACTAGGATGCCAATACAAACTCATTGAACTCATAACATCATTCTAAAGTGACATGGAATCAGCATGTGAGCCCGACAATAATGTTTCAAACCAAACCACTCTGAACATGCAGCCCTGAACATGATAATGACAATCTTGGATACAAGCATATGGTCAAGGGCATAGGGAAAAGATAAGACAGAAGTTTCATCATGCTAAAACACATTTAAACAAGCTTTCAACAGTTGAAGGTACAAGCATTACATTGTCAAGAACTAACAGTGCCCTAAATATCACACGAACTTAGCATTATCAAACACATAGTCATTCAATCTAAGTGCAAAACAAATAACAAGTAGCATGATATGGTATATGGATCATGGAGTAAAAGAGAAATGGAGGTTACCTTCTTGGATGTAAATTGAAACTCTTCTTCGATCCACAAGTTGCTGCAGAGTAGCCTTCTTTCTCTCCTTGCTTGCCAAAAACCAAAGATACTTTGAGTTTGTAGTTTGCTCCCGTGAATTGTTGTGTTTTCAAATGAGGAATTGGCTCCCTTTTATAGTGGCATATGCTGGTTAATGGCTCCATGGCACAATGGATATTGGCTTTATCCAAGAGAAAAGAATGGTCTCTCTGCGTATGCCACAGGCTGCCCATCCCTTGAGCCAAGTGAACTCTTGTGGATGGTGTCCTTGTTGCTTGCTTTTAGATTTTTAGTCAGCAGAAAATGAGCATGAACCAAGGGATATGAAGCTTTACGCATAGGTTCTTTGTTTTGGCTTTTGGTGTATTACTTGCAAAGTACAAAAGGTGTACTTTTGGTGGTTACTTCGTACGATTTGTGGGAAAGGGGATGTGCTGGAGTTGATGGAAGAAGTCAGGACAATGCACTTGTTCAAGTTGCCAAGCAAAGTTACAAAGAAACTAAACCATATGGGCTCCTTCACCTCACGAGCATGTTTCATTCCATGGTCCAAACATCAAATCCTTTGGGTTTTTTGAAAAGAAAACGTGTAATAGCGCAGCTAATGTGTTGATGGTATATTGGAATTGGCAATTGAAAATGGATTTGGTTTCTTTTAAATTAATTATAACATGCTAAATAATTAATAACTATTAATTAAAAAGTTAATTAAATAAATTAAAAATAATAAACCAAATTAACAATTAGTCAAAATAAGTAAACTAATGCAAAAATTAAAATGTGATTAATTGAAATTAATAAAAATAGGACAATAAAATTAAAAAGAAAAAGCCATATTGAAATTGAATTAAAATAAAAACAAATAAACACTAAAATAAATACTAAATTAAAAATAGAGAGAAATAAATAAAAACATCAACTAGCAGAAAAAAAAATGAGGGTAAAATTTGGGGTACAACAATGTCCATCCACATGAATAAACTGTAAGACACCTATGAAAGTTTGGAGTTGGAAACTAGTAGACTACTTAAATTTAAAGATTTTTTAAGCTTTGGCATTTTCTCATATCAAACAAGACAAATTTGGTGCGAGGGCTGAGAATTGTGTCTTCATTGGTTATCTTAAAGGGGTGAAGAATTACAAAATTGTGGAAGATAGATACTGGAAGATCAAAATATACGGATGTCAACAAACCTTTCTTACATGGAGACCTTGAAGATACAATCTAGAGGAACACTTTGAAGGTTTTATAGAAGATAAGACTTAGGTATGTTTGTTGAAGAAGTCTTTGTATGGGTTAAAATAAAGCCCAATGCAGTGGTGTCGTCAATTTGATGAATTTCTTCTTAAACATGGTTTTGTAAGAAGTAATTATGAAAATTGTGTATACGTATTAAAGAGAAATGAGAAAGTCATCATCTACCTTCTTCTATGTGTTGGTGTAATTTTATTGGCAGGCTCTAGCAAAAACAAGATTGATAAACTCAAAGAGATCTTGAATGATGAATTTGAAATGAAATATCTTAGTGAATCTAAAAGAATTGTGGGCATGGATATTGTTGCGGTGAAAATCGGATAACAAGCTATTAATTAACTTGCATCATTTTCTTTTACAACCGACTTTGATTTATCCAAAGGAAAGGTTCAAGATCGTTAGAAAAACCTAAAGGGGGGAGATCTAAGGTTCGGGGGTTGGTTACGCCTAGGGAATGTATTAGCACCCTAAACGTCCGTAGTACTCTACGGGAGCCTCTTGTTAATGTTTGCTAAAGGTTCTATGCTAAAGGTTGAAACCCTAGGGGTTAGTATCTAAGTATACTCGACAAGGCCTCGCACCTTGCGCCTACGTATCCTCGGGTATAGAATCAGAGTATGCGTAGTTCTACTTCTACTGAATGATTGACTGTGGTCAATATTCAGAGGGGAAATGAATGTGACCTCATTGTAGAGTATAAGAACTCTATAAGTCTAGTTGTAATGGACCTATGTTATGTTTTAGTCAGTAGGGGAAAGTGAGTATTCATTATGATGAATATCACCAAGAACTCTCTCCTAAAGATAGTTGTGATTTCTATGGCTCTGATGAGGCCAAGAAATGAAGTTTCTCCTAAGAGGTTACTTAGGTTAAGGTGGGGGCTATGACTTTAAGAGTCAACAATAATCACCTTCCTTTGGAATAGGGGGAAAGATAATAGTTCTAGAATAATATAACAATAGATAAAGACATGATAAAAGATAAAACATTGATACAATATGATGAGATAAAAGCAACACAAGCATAAGGATGGCAAGATGCTTCATGATAAAGTATGGATAAGATGGACATGATCATTATAGAAACATGTAAACAAAGACATATCAATATGTTTCAATCTTAAGGAAGACAAACATAAAAGAACACTCACAAGATAAAGAGAATGATATTAATTAAGGATGATATTTAAAGAAGAATAAAATTCACATTAAATTCAAATATATGATAAATCAAACATGGATGGACTAGTTCAAGACTTAAACAAACATTAGTGAATAACACTCATAGGATCAATAAAGATGCTCATAAATAATGTTAACAATTGATCCAAAGGTGATAATCAATTAACAATTAACAATTAATGATACAATTAAAATTAACAATTAACAACACAATTAAAATACATATTGATAATTAACATTTAAAAGTTAACAATTAACAACTAAATTAAAAATACAAATTAACAATTAAGATAAAATACAAATTGATTAACAATTAACAATTAAAAATTGTTAATTAAAAATAAAGATTAAAAATATTTTGGAGCTTTTGAAATAAAGAAAATGTTTTAAATAAAATAAATAAAAAGATTTTTTTTCTAAAAAGATTTGAAATGAAAATAGAAATAGAAAATAAATTAAAAGAAAAGCAAAAGCGCAGGGGGGGTGCATCCAGTAGCTGACATAGTTGAAAAAAAGAAAAAGAATGGAATAGGCCAGGCATTGGGGGTGGCAGTAGCAAATAGGGCCCAGGCGAAAGTCCAAGAGAAAAAAGGAAAACTCAGGCGAAATGGAAAACAAAACAAAAGGGTTGATCCGCAAGATCGAACCCAGGTCTGGCGAGTGAAAAGCAATGGCAAGTGCTAGTGTGTGACCGTTGGGATGGCGTGTTTCATCCAACATATATATGCTTCAAAATCGATATAAACCAAAACAGTTCCATGAAATATATATGTTTCATCACGCTTTCATCTTCCATGCAACAAAACCTAAAACTATCGTGACATGCCCAGCTCTAACCATAGCAACATAACTCCCTTGTTGAAACCTTTCTCACTCAGTTTTCAACCAAAACTCATGAAATAAAACCCCAATGCAAAATACTCAGATAGTAGAACACTTCTAAACCTTAAACAAATCTAGACAGAGACCTGAACTAAGATAAAATCAGCATGAAAATAGGGCAAACGAATTGGAATAAAACTCAACAGCATCACCATACACCAAACAGTCGTTTAAGCTATCAGTTCAAAACCATCTCAATGCATTATATGGACATGGAAGAGGCATGAAAGGCAAAGGCAAGGCATAATAGCATGGAAACAAACCTCTACATTCAATACATTCTAGCATAATACGACAATATGAGCACTCTCAAACAATCAAACTTCAATCAAAAGGCACCAACATCAAACTATCAAGAATGGCATCTTCAGGAAACAACATATAAACCAACATTATTTTCAACATGCCATTAAGAGTAAAAGTTTTACCAACATAATCAATATGGGGTTTAACTGAACTTGTATATGTGAGCATGATATTATGAGCAAAAAGCCAAGAGAATCTATCATTCAAAATGAAAACTTAGCAAAAACAATCTTTGTTTCCATTCAAAACCAACATAAACCTTAACAACTTAATAATAACATGTATTATGAACAAGCTACACACCATAATCACAAGATGATATGAACACTAACAATGTTAGAACTCAAATAAAAACAATCAACTGACCAGCATATGTCCATGTACGAGTTAGAATCACTCACACCATGATAAACATTTAGAGCAGGTATATTCATATTAACATGGCAAGCAAGCTTTTATTAGAAACAAACCTATTCACTATGGCAACCATGGAGAGGTATGAACTTCTAAAACAAACTCAAACAGAGGTTCATGATAATATAGATATGAAGCATAGATACCATGAACACACAAATATTGCAACAGCATGTGATCTCTAATATGAACCAGAACGTACTCAACATGGCATGATAATCATGATAAATGGAAGTTTTGAGGAACTTACCTGGTTCCTAAGCAAATGACAAAAACTTCTTTCCTTTCTCAGCTAGCTCAAGTGCTCTCCAAAGAACAAGTTTTGCTTTCAGAATGTTTTTGTGTTGATTGTTGATGATAAATGAATGAGGGAAGAGCCCTTTTTATAGTGGTGCAAGCTGGACAATGAGAGTGAAGAACCAATGGACCAAGGGTTTTTGTTGTGAAGAGAAAATCGTGAAAAGATTTATGGAGTATGGCTGTTCTGAACACAATCTCATGGAGCCAAGTGAACTTCTTCTTTTTGCAACTAGGTCAGAAAAATATAGTGTGTCTTGGCTTGTATCTGATGGACCAAGAGTGTGTACGGGGTATTCTTGGTTGCTTGCAAAAGTTGGATGAGGAAGGTACAAAATAGGGATGTACTTGAGCTGACTTTGGAGGATTTGGTGGAAAGCAAAGGGTTGGAAGTGATGTGATGAGGGTCTGCAGACATGTACTTGGAGAGAGGGGATAAAATTCAAATTCAAATCTGAGGTAGAACTTGGACAAAATCAGTTTCGAGTGCCCTTGTTCTACACATGATATCTCTTGATTTTGTGATCCAAATTTCATGCTCTTTGGCTCTAATGAAAGCCCATGCATAATACTACAATGTTGGTGTTGAAATGTAGTTGAAATAATGCCTTGAACTGGTAGAAAAATGGCCTACAAATCGTGTCCACGAAGCTGCATAAAAAGGGACTTAGAAAAATTTTTAAGTTACAATTTGACAACTTCAAGTGCCCTTCTTTGACAGTCCATAACTTGATAATGGCTTATCCTAATGAGATGTTACACATATGGTTGGAAAGCTCTCATCATGCTCTACAACTTTCATTTGGGACCCAAGTCTTGAATCCAAATGGAAATGGGTGAAAAATGGTGTCAAAGTTAAGAAAAAGAGTGATGAAAAGTGCTGAAAATTTTCTAAGTGTTTGGTCAAAATATCTTGCAAGCCTCATAACTCAAAAACCAAGCATTTTTAGAGGAAAAGTCATATGGAACAAATTGAATATCTTGAAAAGAGCTTTCCAATGGGCTTTGAGTCACTCCAATTGGGCGTGTGGTTTAGGAGTTATGGTCATTTCAAATTATGCTATTAGGGGAAAAGTCTCACATATGAAATCTTTCTTGGTCAAAACCCTACTTCTCTTGCAAGAAACCTCATGAAACTTGATGTGGATGCTTTGAATACCTCATGAGACATTCTATGATGATTAGAACCATTTACACTTCATTTGAACCCGAAATTCCAAGGATTAGGGTTTCAATCAAACCCTGATTTTGGCTGTGAATGCACTGAGGTCAGATCTTGTAAGCTTACTTCTTCCTTCTCATCTAAAGGTCTTAGGAGACTCTTGAGGATGTTGATAAACCAATAGAATCAAGAATTAGAGTTTGGGAGTTCATCATGATGAAAATCAAAGCCATTGACTGATAGGTGTCACAGAAACCCTAATTTGGAGGTATAGTGAGACTGAGGCTCAAACTTCTCTTGTTGAGGACCAATAGATCTTGGATTCCTGTTGAATGATGTCTCTTGCACTACGGGAAAAAAGGGAAAAGAGGGCGCTTTTTTTGCCCTATAAAAGCGCTGTCTAAGCCTGCGCTGTCGTAGGTAAAGACGGCGCTTTTTTATTTATAAAAAAGCGCTCTCTAAAAGGGGACTTTAGACAGTGCTTTTAAAAGCGCTGTCTAACGTATACGCTTAAAATTTAAAAAAAAAATTTATATACTTTAGAAAGCGCTTTTTCCTTCAAAAGCGCTCTCTAAAGGTGCTTTTAGACAGCGCTTTTGAAAAGCACTGTCTAATGTATACGGAAAATGATTTTTTTTATATACCTTTAGAGAGCGCTTTTTCCCTAAAAGCGCTCTCTAAAGGGGACTTTAGAGAGCGCTTTTTCCTTAAAAGCGCTCTCTAAAGTATACCTATAATTTTATTGATTTTTTCTACGTATAAAAAATCACATTTTAGCCATTTTTTTTATGCAGAAACCTGCATAGTTTCAAACCTGCATTTCTTATAGAATTTCTTGCAACAACAGAATTCTTATACATTTCAATAAATAGAATTCTTGCAACAACATAATTCATATACATTTCAATAAACACAGAATTTCCTTCTATTCACAAAACTAGAATTTACAACAGAATTCTTACAACAGAATTCTTGCAACAGAATTTACAACAGAATTTCCTTCTATTCACAAAACTAGAATTTACAACAGAATTCTTCTTGCAACAGAATTTCCTTATATTCACAAAACTAAAATTTACATTCACAAAAATATACATTCAAAGAATTCTTCTTAGAAGAAAGAATTCGCACAATTCTTCCGTAATATAATTCAATTGTTTCCTTGTGTAACAAGTACACGCCATATCTTCGAAATACTACATAACAAAACAAAATACGCATTATTTAGTTAAAAATAATAAATTATATGACATATCCGATAAATATTAAAATAAATCCTAAGTTATAAATCCATACATACCATGATAGGAATCTCCAATTGTTCCATTTGAATGATTTCTCTCATGAACCTTAAAACGAAGTACCCGCAGTCTATGCCATTACACTGACGAGGGCACTACACATAGACAAACAAATTAAACAAGAAATAATATATAGATGTTTTGTGTTATCAAGTAGAATCACTAATAAGCAACATTGTGAAAATTAATATACCTCCACTTTGACCCATGTAACATTGGTTACTCTAGCCCGTGCTACTCGAATCTCTCTTTGTGCACGGTACACTAGTATAGCTCTATAAAAGAAAAACGTAAACTTAGAACAATGTCACAGAAATAATTAAATATACAAATACACACGAATATTTCGAACAATCTCACTTACGTGTTAACCACATCCTTCATATTTTGATACGTGGACCAATCGGTATCCAATGAATTAAGATAATATACCACTTCTCTTACAGGATTAATGGCAACCAACAGCCAGTGTCCACTGTAAAATTTAACAAAAGTTTAGATGGATAATTTCTACGCAAAAGATACAAATTAAAGATTAGAATGAAATTAGAATGAAAATCTTACCCGTTTCCAGTATTATACGGTAAAAGAAACAGACTTTCTGTGTTGCTGGCCATAAATTTGTCAAGTAAGTGGCCTCTTACTTCTGCTGCATTTATATCAATTCTGGGTGCATTAACAATGTTGCAACAGAAGAAATGGAATTTGTTTGACAAATTCGTCCCCCGCATGAATTTTTCATACATGCACCTTAAATAAAAACATAATAAACATTAGACTATTATCATTGAAATGTGTAAATAAATTGTTCAACTAAATAAAGAATAGATTGATTGGAGTACCAGATGTATGAATGCATAACACCGATGCCTAATTCAGTATGATTGAGAACCTGCTCCATGTCCTCTTTTCCGATTATCTCGGAATGAGGAAAACCAAAAACACCTTCGTCCATGTTGATTTGACAAATAGCACCTTGCATCAAATTTGACATTGACATAAGTGTTTCTAGACACGTCTGAAAGTGAGGTCTTTTTTCCTTCACGGTCCTTGTAGGAGCTTTTTTCTTGCCGGTCTGTTGTGAAGGTTGAGCAGGAACCTAACAATCATATAAGTTAGGTAAAGTAGAAAATCATGAAACTTTTGAATTCGGATAATAGAATAACACTTAAAAGCTACCTCTCTGTGTGATTCAACAGACTCGTTTTGCCGCAAAACCCCTTTATTCTTTGCTGCGGGTTTTGTAGGAGTCTAACATTACCATGTAAAAAAATGTAAGTAATGGTTCAGAATGATTTTCATAATCGTTCAGAATTGACATTTGAATACTAAGAGATTCGTAATGGTTTTCAATATACCTCATCACCCATGGAAATGAGGTCTAACGGCCATGCAACAAACGAACCTATTGCATCCCGCAGCAATGTAACCTCTGAAACCGAGTCTGGTATCGGTAGTAACGCATCCGTATCTAAAGCGATATCAACCGACACTTTCAGATAACCTTGTGGGAGCGGATGATGGTGAAGTAACGCTCCCACAAAGTTATGCACTTTTCCCTTGCCAACCATGCGATAAGTCAGAAACGACAAATACAGCTGGCAAGATGAAATGCCCTGAAGCAATAATAAATATGTAACTGTTAATATGTATAAAGGTCAATTAAAATAAATGTGTTAATTTAATTAAAATAAATATGTGCTAATTACCTCGGGAATTTTATTTGGAGAATTGATACTAGCTTTGTCACTAGCATCTTTCAAACCGGAACCGCGCCTTTCCGCCTCATATCTCTCTTTATCCTGCTGCAATGCTTGGACTTGCGCTTGTAGTGCCATCACAGTTTGCATGATTTCTTGGGTGGTGGGATTTTTTTTCTTTGATTGCTTATACAAGGATGATGGAGTCACACCAAATCCTTTACCTCTCACCCGATCGGGATACTCAGGAACATTTAGTACTCGACTAAGAATGCTCCTGCAATCATCCTCATCTGCGGGTATGGATTTAGATAGATTCTCCTGAAATTCATTGACATATAAAAAATTATTAGTGGGGATTAAAAATTAATTATAATATAATAAAATTTCAATTAACTTTGAGACATAATGTTATACTTACACATTCTTCATAAACATGCTGAACATCTTCTGTAACAGCTCCACCCTTACCCACGCGAGCTTCCTTCCACAAAACATGGTCCGGAAGTGATGATTCTTCACTTTTAGACTCTTCTAACTACACATTTAGTTAAATAATAAGTTCATCAATTATAACACAATAATACAATTAATAAAATCATAGCATTAATATATACTTACCAATTTTTGTTGTAACCGTGCATATCCCAAACGCCCTTTTCTGTATTGATACGCGGGTTTTGATGCTCTTTCGCGATTAATGGCACTCAATTTCTGGATAAAAAATTTTAAGTCATATCAAAACAAACTAATGAAACAAATATATAATACAATCAATAGACATGACAAGATAACATTACATTGAATTCTTCGGTTTTCCGTTTGTCTACAAAAATGCCCCATTCTTCCGGTGTAATCACATCCGCATACAACGGTGGAAGTTCTGTTTCAACAAAATTTTTGTCCTCATCCCTAAGATATTTGTTTGATAATAAGGCTCTAAACCCTCTGTGTCTCTTTCTAGCCAATTGAAGACAATACTTTTTCCGGCTTTCTTCAATATTAAAGGACCTCTACGAAAAAACATACATATATAAACATAAAGTGTGTTAGTAAAAGTAAATTAAAGACTTAATCGTCAACAAAAATCTAATAACATCAATCATATTTGGTAAGTACCTGTATCTCAGTCCATATCTTTTCTTTACCGGCATCCAACGATTTACTCCTCCAATTATCACTAGTGATTAGAATGTGCTGACGGACAAGTGAACCAATGTATGAAGACAACATTGAACCGTTAGGCTCAACTAGTTAGTTCTGGTCACTCCAATGTACATCAAATCTCATCCCTTTATCTCTAGCACGGATGATTCTCTTCATAATGGTTTTTCCTCTTTTTATTTCATGTTCTACATTCGAAGCTTCATTCTGAGCTTCCTGTGTATCATGTGTCTCGTGGGTGTCTTCCTGGTTATTAGACATTTTACCTGTAAGAAAGAAAAAAACAAAAATTAAATGACAAATGTAAAAATCCATAATCCATAATCCATAATACATTGAATGATATAAGTTATATATAATTACAGTGGCGAGAGAGAACAACTAATTACCTTTAGAGATGTAAATTACATTCTAACAAATGTTTGAATCACATTCTAACCAAAAAAGGAATAACAGACAAATACCAACATTTAAAAGTAACAAAAGAATTAGTCAAATTGACTCAGCTATCATCATTCATCTATGAAGAATCTATTTTGAAAATAAGCAGTATCACTTGTATAAGTGGTAACCAAATGTTTGAATCACATTCTAACCAAAAAAGGAATAACAGTCAAATGCCAACATTTAAAAGCAACAAAAGAATTAGTCACATTGACTCAGCAACACTGCAGCCAACGAATCACACTGGAAAAATATGCAACCACAACAAATGCAACATAATTGTTATCAAAGAATAGTAACTCATTCTTGATTAAAAACTAGACATTGGTTACATTCTTAAAACTCTATTCATATCACAGTAAATACCCTAAGAATTCCCCTAATTTTCTCTGATTCTATAATTTAAACAAAACAAGGTTGCATATTATGGAAAATTAGAATGAAAAATACTATTAATATATATGACTAATTACAGAACAAGTCATTCTCTGTGTGGCATTACATCAAACATGTGATATGCTTATCGTCCAAGTTACTGAGAAGCAACAGCAGTATCTTGAACATTTTTCTACGAAGGAAGTAATGCAAACTGAATATTGAGAACAAACAGAACATTTTTCGACAATATTATTATTATTTTTCTAACAATGACATTCAATAAGCTAGAGTTGTTAAATATTGCTCACAAAGAAGAACGAATGACGATAATGGGAACTGAAGAATACCTGAACTGAAGAACAAATGAGAGTTTCGAACGCTTCCTGAATGCAAGAACGACGATAATGGCAACAGTGACGATAACGGCAACGGCAACGGCAAAGAACGACGGCAATAATGGCATGCAAGAACGACGACAAGGGTTTAGAGAAACGGTCGAGAGAGAAAATAAATAGAAGTGTCTCTGAAAATGTTTAGAATTGTTTTATCTTTTAATTAGTAAAGGACTTTAGAGGGCGTTTTTCCTTAGAAATCGCTTTCTAAAGTGAAAATAGTTAGAGCCCTATAAGCGCGCTTTCTGAAAGCGCTTTCTAAGGTGACCTTTAGACAGCGCTTTTTAAAAGCGCTCTCTAAAGTAATACCTATAGCAACGCTTTTTGGAAAGCGCTTTCTAAGGTGGTCTAAGGTGGCAGTCTTTTACAGCGCTTTTGAAAAGCGCTTTCTAAAGCCTTTCTTTTAAGGCGCTTTTATTTAGCGAAATTTTTTTATTATTTTTAGCAGCGCTTTTGTATAAAAGCGCTGTCTTTTAGGTGCTGTCTAAACATATTTTTGGCGTAGTGTTGGATGTAGATGACCTTAAGTGGTAAGTGATCCCCACAAATCTTGACTTGATAGAGCCAATTTTTCAGTGATTTCTTCAGAGCAAAACCCTAATTCCAAAGTTCCTGCACTGGAGATCTTTTGTTGACTTGACTTGCTTCAAAACAACTTATGGAGCTTCATGGTGATATGCAAACCTAATTTGAACACAAGAAACAAACTGCAAGATATGGGTTAGTTCAAACAATGCAGAGATGCTTGACCTAAGATGCACAAATGCAGATGACATCTAAGGGTAAAAATTTAGGGTACAACAGTTGCCCCTATTTAAATAGCTTTACCGGATGGCACGAGGAACGGAGATTCCAGGGGCATCAAGGTGAAAGGTATTTAAATATAGCATACCGAAAATTTTGCCCTTAGATGGAATGCAAATGCTAAGGACAAGCAACAGACATGCAAATGTTGACATGCCATGAACTTCTAAAAATGATTATATGATGCTAGGAAGGTGCAAAGATGCAGACAGACTAGACACCAGGGACAACAGGAAGCAAACACACAAGAAAAGCTTCGCCGGGGAAAGACGAAAGCTAGTATCAATGAGAAAAACCCACTGGGGATACAGGCTAACCAACGAAAGAGACTCACTGGGGAGACTCCAAAAAAACACCGGGGAAAAACCAAAAAAAAATCTCCACTGAAAAAAGAAAAACTGGGGAGATAGACCACTGGGGACAAAACAAACCCACACTCTTCCTGGGCATGAAACCAAAAAGAAAAACCTGATCCGGGGATCAGCCAAAAAAAGGCAGACAACCCAACAAAGACTTCCTGGGGATCTTATACCGAAGAGTTCAAGATGGGATCTTCAAGAAAATCCAGAAAGACAGAGACAAACTCTGCGCAGCAGATAGGAGTCTTATGGTTGAATAAATTTGTTCCAAGAAGCTTAGCTTAAAGCAAGTTTTCAAAATCCAAGGTAAGGGTTCAATGTCCGACACGATTCGAACAAGAACGGTTTTAAAATAAGAAGACAGTGCTTGACACGATTCAAACAAAGTCCAAGTTCAGGTTTGACACGATTCAAACAAGAACAAGTTTTAAAACAATAGGCAGTGTCCGACACGATTCGAACAAAGACTCTGTTCAGGTTTGACACGATTCAAACAAGAACAAGTTTTAAAACAAGAAGACAGTGCTTGACACGATTCAAGCAAAGTTCAAGTTCAAGTTTGACACGATTCAAACGAGAACACACAAGACAATGCTTGACACGATTCAAACAAAGTCCAAGTTCCAGTTTGACACGATTCAAACGAGAACACACAAGACAATGCTTGACACGATTCAAACAAAGTCCAAGTTCAAGTTTGACACGATTCAAACGAGAACAGTTTTAAAACAAGAGGCAGTGTCCGACACGATTCGAACAAAGACTTTGTTCAGGTTTGACACGATTCAAACAAGAACAAGTTTTAAAACACGAGACGATGCTTGACACGATTCAAACAAACTCCAAGTTCAAGTTTGACACGATTCAAACGAGAACACACAAGACAATGCTTGACACGATTCAAACAAAGTCCAAGTTCAAGTTTGACACGATTCAAACGAGAACAGTTTTAAAACAAGAGGCAATGTCCGACACGATTCGAACAAAGACTCTTTTCAGGTTTGACACGATTCAAACAAGAACAAGTTTTAAAACACGAGACGATGCTTGACACGATTCAAACGAAGTCCAAGTTCATGTTTGACACGATTCAAACGAGAACAGTTTTACAAAATCTTTAAAGTTAAACTTCTTGGGGGAACAGCAAAAGGTTTAAAGATTCAAATCTGGCGCGCAAAGGTTAAGACCGAACAAGCACGACACAAAGCAAACCGGGAATGTCTTTACTTCACTAGGGAAATAAAGACAGGCACAACAAAAGACCACAAGCAAAACAAAGCACAAGGAAGCGAAGATGCTAGGGTATGATGCATATGCTTAGCTATATGCTAGAAACGACGTGAACGACGCAAAACAGGAAGGAAGAAAGAATAACACAAGCCAACACCCTAAAACCCAAACATCAAGGATTACCAGGGCAATCTTCTTTTCTCTGGAGATGGCAGATCTGTGCCAAAAATACAGTACTGCTAATTCTTCCTGTACAAACTTGATTCCAAAACGTCTTAATTCCAGAGTAAAACTTAGTTTATCTTTGTGTTTTCTTGGAAATTGCAACACTTCCGTTTTCAAAAATCAAGTGAAAATGACAAAGTTTTGCAAAATAAAGATGATAGCGTATTAAACAAGAAGATGGTTCAATAGCTGATACTCATTGAAAAATGGTGACTTGCCAAATAGCAGAGTCCCATGAAATATTACAAATGCAACAAAATGGTAATTTGGAAAAGGTTACATTGTATTCAATGACCAATAACCCTAATGACTAAGGACTCTAGTTGTAGCAAAAAGTTGAGCCTCCCTAAGGATTCCTGGATACCGGTGAGGTGTCCTTGTCTTAAGTATAATACTTCCGCACCGAATCAGCATTCACAGGATGTGCAAGCTGTTCACTGTCCATAGTTGTAAGAAATAGAGACCCTCCTGAAAATAATGTCTTGACTACGAATGAACCTTCATAATTGGGTGCCCATTTCCCACGGGCGTCTCTTTGCGACGGCAGAACCTTCTTAAGTACCAATTCGCCTACTCGGAATTCTCGAGTGCGGACCTTTTTATCAAATGCTCTTTTCATCTTCTTCTGGTACAACTGACCATGACACATGGCTGTCAGGCGCTTCTCATCAATTAGATTCAGCTGATCGTATCTTTCTTGAACCCATTCAACTTCATCAAACTTCGTTTCCATTAATATCCTCAGAGAAGGTATCTCAACTTCTATAGGGAGGACAACATCCATTCCATATACCAACGAAAAAGGGGTTACCCCTGTTGATGTTCTGACGGACGTTCTATATCCATGTAGTGCATATGGCAACATCTCATGCCAATCCTTGTACGTTTTGACCATTTTCTGAAGAATTTTCTTGATATTCTTGTTTGCAGCTCCAACCGCTCCGTTCATCTTCAGACGATACGGTGAAGAGTTATGGTGTTCAATCTTGAAGTCAACACATAATTCCTTCATGGTTTTGTTATTAAAATTGGTTCCGTTGTCAGTTATGATTCTGCTCGAAATCCCATAACGACAAATGATGTTGTTCTTAATGAAGCGAGCAACTACTTGCTTAGTCACGTTCGCATAAGAGGCGGCTTCCACCCACTTGGTAAAGTAATCTATAGCCACCAAAATGAAGCGATGCCCATTAGACGCTTTAGGCTCAATTGCCCCAATCATGTTGATGCCCCACATAGAGAACGGCCAGGGCGATGATAGCACATTCAACGGAGTAGGAGGAACATGCATTTTGTCTGCATAAATCTGACATTTATGGCATTTCCTAGCGTACTGGATGCAATCAGCCTCCATAGTCAACCAATAGTATCCAGCCCTCAAAATCTTCTTAACCATGGCATGTTCATTGGCATGGGTGCCAAAAGCCCCTTCATGGATATCATGGATTAGCAAGTCTGCTTCTCTCGTATTGACACATCTTAACAAAACCATATCATGATTCCTTTTGTACAGTACATCATTGCTGATGAAGAACTTGGCTGACAATCTTCGTAGAGTCTTCTTATCAAGAACGGAGGCATTGGCCGGATATTCTTGATTCTTTAGGAAGTTCAAAATGTCATGAAACCAAGGTTTGCCGTCTGATTCCTCTTCAATGGACTGGCAGTAGGCAGGTTTAGTCCTCCTTCCAATACTGATTACTGGATCTTCGTTGATAAATCTAACTTGCCACATCGAAGCCAATGTTGCTAAAGCATCAGCCACATGATTCTCAGTATGTGGCACATGGCAAAAAGTTATCTCATCAAAACACTTAATCAATTCCAAAGTATATGCCTGATAAGGGATAAGCTTCTCATCTTTTGTCTCCCACTCGCCTCTGATCTGATAAATAACTAGAGCAGAGTCACCCATAACTTCAAGAAAACAGATTCCAAGATCAATTGCAGCTTCCAGACCCAGAATGCATGCTTCATACTCAGCAATATTATTCGTACACCCAAAATCCAATCTAGCTGTAAAAGGGGTGTAGCCACCTTCAGGATTAATTATAACAACACCTACTTCATGCCCCTTATAATTGGATGAACCGTCGAACATCATCTTCCACCTATACTCAGCCCTGGGATCTTCTTCAGAGCTTGACTCTTCACAATCTTTCACTACCATAATATCCTCGTCAGGGAAATCAAACTTGAGTGGTTCATAGTCTTCAACTAGTTGATCGGCAAGATATTCTGAAAGAACACTTCCTTTAATGTCCTTTTGAGTGACATACTGAATGTCATATTCAGATAATAACATGTGCCAGCGGGCAAGTCTACCCGTTTGAGTAGGTTTCTCAAAAATGTACTTTATCGGATCCATCTTAGAAATCAACAAGGTAGTATGACAAATCAGGTATTGTCTTAGACGTTTGGAGGCCCAAGCCAGAGCGCAACAAGTCTTTTCCAGTAGTGAGTAACGGCTTTCACTATTTGCAAACTTCTTACTCAGATAATAAATTGCATGTTCCTTCCGGCCAGTCTCGTCACGCTGTCCCAAAACACAGCCCATAGATTCTTCCAATACAGTCAAATACATAAAGAGAGGTCTTCCAGGAACCGGAGGAACTCGAATAGGAGGTTCTTGGAGATAACTTTTGAGTTTCTCGCAAGCTTGTTAACAGTCAACATTCCATTCTACTGGCTAGTTCTTACGGAGTAATTTGAAAATTGGTGCACATATTGGAGTCATGTTGGAGATTAACCTGGAGATGTAATTCAAACGGCCCAAAAATCCTCTGACTTGAGACTCAGTTTGCGGAGCTGGCATTTCTTGAATTGCTCGCACTTTATCTGGATCCACTTCAATGCCCTTCTAGCTAACAATGAAACCCAACAACTTCCATGATCTGACTCCAAAGGTACACTTTGCAGGGTTTAACCTCAACTGATACTTTTGAAGTCTCTTAAACAATTTTAACAAATGGTCTACGTGCTTCTCCTCACTCTGTGATTTGTCTATCATGTCGTCCACGTACACTTCGATCTCCTTGTGGATCATATCATGGAACAGGGTCACCATAGCCCTCTGGTAAGTTGCCCTGGCATTTTTTAATCCAAAAGGCATAACCTTATAACAATAAGTACCCCACGGGGTGATGAAAGTAGTCTTGTCCATATCAACTGGATCCATTCTAATCTGATTGTAGCCTGAAAAACCATCCATAAATGAGAACATTGCGAAACGAGTCGTGTTGTCTACTAGCATGTCGATATGCGGTAGGGGAAAATCATCCTTGGGACTAGCTTTGTTAAGATCCCTATAATCCACGCACATTCGTACCTTTTCATTCTTCTTCATAACTGGAACAATATTAGCCACCCACTCTGGGTATTTGGAGACTACTAAAAATTCGGCATCCAATTGTCTCTTAACTTCATCTCGGATTTTGAGGGCCATATCAGGATGACTTCTGCGAAGCTTTTGTTTTACTGGCGGGCACTCAGGCTTGAGCGGTAACTTGTGAACCACAATATCTGTATCTAAACCAGGCATGTCTTGGTAGGACCAAGCGAACACGTCCACATACTCCTCAAGGAGTGAAATCAACCGCTGTCTAACTTCTGGCTTCAGGGATGCCCCAATCTTAACCTCTTTCTTCTCTTCCTCAGTGCCAAGATTAATGACATCCACCTGCTCTTCATGAGGCTGGAGATCAGTATACTGGTAATCACACATATCTGCTAGATCCTTGGGCACCTCATAATCTTCCTCCTCCTCAGCTTGATAGACAGGGGAGTCGAAGTCAATGGTAAGAGCAAGGTCATTGAATACAATAGGTTTATGATTCATTCTGCATGACAGAATGACTTATATTATTAAAATGCACAAAAATTCAAGAACATGCGAGATAAAGATGTTTTTGTTTTTGAAAAGATTGCCATTTTTTAGAAACAGAATGTAATAAAGTAGAGACAACGAGAATTTTAGCAAAATGTCATTTCATTGATTAAGATATTGAAAACGGAGGCCCGTACAAAATAATCCACTAGCTTTGGGCAAGACTAGGGAAATGAAAACAACAAATCAAAACAAGTTACTCTGGTTCTGGGTACACAGTGGGGATCTCAACAGACTCCCAATTGCTTAACGCGCCTTCCTGGCAAAAAACCAAACGATCAATATCTTCCTCTTCTTCAGCACTTCCAATGATTGCGTGGACCTGATGTCCACCTCTGACAAATGTTTCCTGCATAGTTTTTATCTTCATCCCTCTTCCTCTTGTACTTGAAGCAGCCTCATCTTCTGGAGTTGGTCTGTAACCCAACCCTTGGTGTCGGTCCCTCTTCTCAATCTCAATAACTTCGCCCCAACCTGCAGGCATGCCTTCTTGAAGGGCACACTGGATACTTTTATACGAAGCAAAGGATGGATACTCTGGTACCACCGACTTCTCATTGTCGATCACAACTGCATTAGCTATTTCCAGGGTTTGGAAAGAAGTCTTCAACGCGTCCTCATCAGCCTCGATGTAATGGAATAACGACAGACTACTAACCATTAAATCTTCTTCTCCATGCACAATGACCAACTTATCATCAATCACAAATTTCATTTTTTGATGTAGGGTTGAGGTGACAGCGCCAGCCTCATGGATTCAGGGCCTTCCTAGCAGACAGCTATAGGCAGGATTAATATCTAAGACTTGAAACAAAACATTGAATTCTTGCGGGCCAATCAAAACAGGTAGCTCGATTTCTCCCATCACAGATCTACGTGAACCATCAAAAGCTTTGATAATTAATGACGTGGGTCTCATTATTCCTCCTTGGTATGCCAACTTATCGAGATTCCTCTTCGGTAAGACATTCAGATAAGATCCTGTATCTACAAGGACTCTAGCCAACGTGTCCTCCTGACATTTCATTGATATGTGTAGCGCAAGATTGTGTTTCCGACCCGCTTGGGTCAACTCTTCATCACTAAAGCTGAGTGTATTGCATGCGGTAATGTTAGCGACAACATGATCAAACTGCCAATACTTTCTGCAGCGCTGATCGGTGGACTGGTGAATTAATCAACAGAGATAAAATGGAAATCTTTGACGGGGTTTGGTGGAGCTGATCCACAATCCTGTAGTTACTTCTCTTTATTATTCTGAGAAATTCTTCGTCATCCTCTTTGGAGATCACTTCTTTACCTTTGTCATTGGCGGGTACATGAATATTACCTTCTTTACCGGACACTTCTTTGTTCACAGGGGTACAAATCCTTCCACTCCTCATCATTCTCCCCGTTCCTACTATATTGGACACATTCTTCTCATCAGCCCCCACCTCTTTCCTTGGGACTGGTTCTTCTATAAAGACCCCCACCTCTTTCCTTGGGATCATTTCCTCCTTCTTCCTACCACCTGTAATGTCCTCGTAGATCCACGGTAACGCTTTGGTTCCTCTGAACCTGAATGGGACTGGTCTTGGGAAATCATTTCGCTTGGAATGATTAACAGGAGAAATGACTTCGGGTTTGTTGAATCTTGGAACTGATTGTTTAAACACGGGACTCACAGTACTTGCCCCTGGACTGTTGAACACAGGAACTACTGATATGTATTCTTCTTTGTCAAACACTGGCACTTGCTTTGGCAAATGGAACACCGGTTCAATCACTGCTACTCTGCTTTCTTTTCTGAAAACCTGTAAGAAACCTTCATTAATCAATTGCTGAATATCATTTTGAATTAACTGACACCCTTCACTACTACCACCACACTCTTCACAACCCTCATGGCAAACTTTAACCAAACCGGCGCTAAACAGCCTGGCATGAAACGTTCTCAGGGGAGTTTTAATCTTCTCTGCATCTGAAACCAACACTTTATCATTCTCGTCTTCGATAGCATTAGTTGACCCATGCATTGGCAAGGGGTTACTCTTCACATTTGGCTGGTTATTAGCGAAAGACAGAATGTTTTTCTCCATCAGACTTTTCACCAGATTCTTTAATGCCAAACATCCTTCTAAATCATGACCCACCCCTCCTTGATGGAAAACACAGGTTGCATTGGGGTTATAGAACTACATAGACTTCTCAGATGGTGGCCCCAATGGCCTAGTAACAACTAACCCTTGTTCCACCAGAGAAGGATACAACACTGTGTAGGTCATTGGTTTGGGTGGAAAATTTGGTGTTACCGCCTGTCTTCTTTGAGGTGTATTTTGCTGTGGCGCTGGCCGCCTCTGCTGCTGGTAATTTTGATTTTGATTCCTCGGCCACTGCTGTTGATTCGGTGGCTGGGGAACAGGAACTAGTTGGTTCATCTGATGATTAAAAGTGGGTGTAACAGCCGCCACATAAGGCTGTTGTGCGAACTGCCATGGGTAAATCGGTTGTTGGGGAAAACTGGGACCTGATTATTGTTGAAAGAGAGATCGTTTCCATTTGGGACTCTGACTCTTTGACATAACAACATTAGTCTCACCTTCTTTCTTCTTATGAAAATTACCCGGAGACTTCTTGACACTGCTACTAGTGGAACTACTAGGTGAACCGGCTACTTTTCCGCTCTTTAAGCCTGCTTCTACTTTCACACCAATGGAAATAATATCAGAAAAGTTGGCACCGATATTACTGATCATCTTCTCATAAAATTCAGGCTTTACGGTGTCCACAAACCAATCAGCTAGTTCTTTTTCCGTCAACGGCGGTTCAACCTGCGAGGCTGTCTCCCTCCATCTTTGAGCGTACTCTTTGAACGACTCAGTGTTCTTTTGAGTCATAGTCATCAGTCGTCTACGATCCGGAGCTAGGTCCAAATTATACTTATAATGTCTCACAAAGGCGTCCATTACATCTTAAAAACACTTTATCTGAGACTGGTCCAAACCTAGGTACCATTTTGCAGCGGCGCCCTTCAGGCTATCTTGGAAACAATGCACTAACAGCTTATCGTTGCCCATGTACGCAGCCATTCTCTGGAGATACATGACCAAATGTGCTTTGGGGCAAGTAGCACCGGAATACAATTCAAAACCTGGCAGCCTAAACTTCGGTGGAATTACCAGATCTGTAACCAAACACATGTCCTTGAGGTCAGCACTGAAGACATTACTGCCTTCCACAGCCTTCAATTTCCTCTGCATAACCTCCACACTTTCTCTCAACTTCTCATTACGATCATCTTCCTCCACAGATATATTGTCATAATCCAAATGATGTTGATTCTGAAAAACAGGTTGGAACTGGGTCTGCACCACAGGCAGAGCATAAGTTGGAATAGCTTGCTGATTCTCACCAAACAACGGCACAGCTTGTTGCGTAGACTGAGGAGTCATGGTTCGTATAAAATCAAATGGCATCCTTAGAGTAGGGTCCACAACAGGTATGACCGGCGGCTCTACAGTTGTAGTAATGACTTCTGAGACTAGATTGACCTGCGTATCCATCTTTGCTCGTATAACATGTAAAACTTCCATGATCTGCCCCATTCCTACTCTCAATTCGTATAGTTCGTCGTTAACCTGATCCAAATTCTCATAATTCTCAGACATTCTTCTTCTTCAAGCTTGTGCCCGGGTGTTGTAACGATGTAGAGAATTCAGGGTGACGGTTCTGAAGAAGACAAAACGACGATGAGACATGGAAGAATGAACATGCACATGCGAAGATGCAAATGAGATGCAAATGCAGGCTAAACCATCAAGAACTAAAAATTATTTGCAAACAGTGTAAACAATAGAATTACCAACAACATAAACTCCTTCCCATTGAAAGATAATACAAGTGCTTACAAAAAGAAAATATTACAACCATTGTTCGAATTACATTAAAAGAAATACAACTTAAAATAGGATTACAACAACTGATCATAAAACAGGAAACCTAAAAGCTACATCTCTGAATAGGAGGGCCTTTCGCCTTCGCTGATCCCTTTCATAATCTCCTTGATGCGCTGCTTGGTTCTGGCCTTCTCAACAGTCAGCTCTCCCAACAACTCCATCCTCTTCTGCTTGGCACTAGCGGGTGTCTCGTAGTATGGAAAAGGATTCTTCATGCTGAGCGAAATCCCTTGTGCCCATTTCAAATGAGCTTCGGTAACGGGACCGGCAGTGGTCCACCTCTGCTGATTAATGTGGAACCAGGCGTGCCCCATTTTGAGTTTGTCTTCAAATCCCTCTCCATACCCATAATAGATCAGCTCCAGCTCCTTGGGATCTGGTTGTTCCTCGATGGGATGACCAAGTTGGCAACGAGTGAGCACCGGATTGTAGTTGATGCA
This sequence comes from Lathyrus tuberosus, assembly GCA_022829125.1. Taxonomy (NCBI): domain Eukaryota; kingdom Viridiplantae; phylum Streptophyta; class Magnoliopsida; order Fabales; family Fabaceae; genus Lathyrus; species Lathyrus tuberosus. The sequence continues at coordinate 20,017,985 of JALAZF010000057.1, read as the reverse complement.
CTCATTCCGTCCTATAAGCGGCACGTTGGGATAGTCCCCACAGCTTACAATCATAAGGGCCCCCCTTGGGTCCGAATCATACCACCTGATAGTAGAACGTTCAAGCTCCATCAGCTTCTTAGCCCAAAGGGCACTGTCTCTTACCTCCCAAAATGTTGGAGTTACAGGCAAATACGAAATAAACCACTTATAGAACAGTGGAGCACAACAGATAATCACACCTTCTCCCTTCATGAACTGTGTAGTAACTGAGAAGTACATATCAGCTAATAGAGTAAGGACAGGGTTCTGACTCATAAAGATTCGGATAGCCTGAACGTCAACGAAGTTTTCAACATTGGGAAACAGGAATAACCCGTACACTAGCAGGGCAAAAATTGATTCAAACATTGCAGAGTCTCCCCTTTCTTGAAAGTGAAGAGCTTTTTCAATCAAAAACTGAGCTGGTAAACCACGGTACCCTTCTCTAGTAGTCATGTTCTCTCGTATCTGCCTCTTTCGGATCCTTAACCCTATAGCAATCTCTTGGTTAAGGAACTCCCCTTCTACACCAGAAAATGGAGGATGATGCTGAATTGGTAAACTCATCATAGCTGAATATTCCTCTGTGGTTGAAACCAGTTGGAAATTAGGAAATATGAAACAATGGTATGTGGGATGATACAGTTGTACCAAGGTTTTCAGCAGTCCTTCCTTCACCTGTAGCTTCATTAGGGACAGAAGGTCTCTGTACTTCTCGATGAAACTTAGCAGGTCTTCAATTCTTCCTCCGATCTCTATCAGCTGCTCGACGTTAGGGATCAGGAAAGTAAAGGGCCAGTTTATCTTCTTGGTAGCCTCCATTCTCTACAAAGCCTACAAAACAAAGTTTAGTATCTTGATAGTTTAGCGAAGATGCAAGATGCAATGCAGAGTTTCATGGAATTCAGACGTCTGCAAAATATCAAGAGATATCAAAAGACCTCATTTTCATTAAATAAAAGGTGAATTACAATAGTTGATACACTTTTAAAAGCCCTAAACATAAAGCTAAATAAAAGCTAGAAAGTCCTAAGGAAATTCTCCTAGAAGCCTTTCGTTGAGTCTTCTGATTTCTTTCTCCATATGATCTCTTTCTGCGATGAGGTTGTCAAGAATGGATTTCCAAGCGGGAGGCTGAGTGCTTGAGGAACTTGGATCTTCTTGGGCCTTTCTCTTCTTACAGGAGAGTAACTCCTCATTCTTGGTCTGCAGTTGCTTCTGGAGTTCTAGATTCTCTTCAATGACCACTTGATACTTGAGCTTCCAAGCTTCTTTTGACCTTTGGGCTTGTCTTAGAGAAATCTCCAGCTCTTCCTCTTTTGACATGAAGTACAACACAGGCTCTTTCTTCAAAGTAATTGGCTCTTGTCTTTTGTAGGGCATCTTTAGCTCTATAGCTCTTCTTCAAACCCATTGGAGGTAGGGCTCCAAGGACACACAGTTAGGTCTTCCTAAAGAACTTCTTCCTCTTTTGCGCTTGCTACCCCAAGCGTTCAAAATCAACTCCTTCTGTTCTTTGTTCTTGTCATATGTTTCAAAGTAAATACTTTCCACATGAGCACTGAGAGGTTTGTCTTCCAAAGGATACCCTAATTGGCGTCGTGCCAATATAGGGTTGTAACTGATACCACCTTTGATGGCAAGAAGAGGTATGTTACCATAGTCTCCACAGCTATCTATGATCAGGATTCCGTCATACACCCTATTATACCAGTCAATATCTGCATGGGAAAGTGCCATAACTTTCTGAGACCACCATCCTTTCTTGGAATCCCAGAATGCGCCTGCCTTCGGCAGATGAGAAATAAACCATCTATACAGTATAAGGACACAGCAGATAATCTGTCCATTTCTATGAGCGTTTCTTGTATGGACTGAGTGATAGGCTTCGGCAAGCAAGGTAGGTACGGGATTTTGTCTCAAGAAGATTTTGATTGCATTTAGATCCACAAAGTTGTCTATGTTTGGAAACAACAAAAGTCCATAGATGAGCAATGCAAATAGAGCTTCAAAGGCATCCCTGTTGGAGTTCTTAGCAAAGTAACGGTCCTTTCCAATCAAGAACTTAGCAGTTAACCCAAAAATTCCTCCCTTAGAAGTTAAATTGCTTTTGATGTCAACTAACTCCAGATGAGTCTTCTCGACTATTTCTTCCTCTTTTGGATCCTCCTCGAAGATAGGAAACGGGGACTCATCCTTGACAGGCAAACCAACTATCTGAGAGTATTCCTCAAGGGTGGGTAAGAGCTGATAGTCAGGGAACGTGAAGCAGTGATATTTTGGATCATAAAACTGGAGCAAAGTTGAGAGAAGTCCTTCATCAACGGTCTTCCTCAGCAAAACCCACAACTTTCCATATCTGCTTAGGAATCCTTCAGGGTCTGTTAACAAATCTCCCAATTTCCTTAGGTCATCCAATTTAGGACTCTTGAAAGTGTATTTGATGGTGTTTCTTCTTGAGCTATCCATGATATTCCTCTGATATAAGAAAAGAAGTCTGAGTTCCATGAAACAGATGCAACATGAATGCTTATGCTATATGGATGCAACAAACACACACATAGCACAAACAAACAAAGGCAAAGGGGAATAGGTTGAGCATGGAGCCAAGGGTTCACCCTTCCCATTGGTATGTTCTATTGGTTTTCACCTGCTGAACGGGGTTCTAAGAAGTTCCCAGAGTCGACAACCCATCTTTCAGATTTTAATGATTTCCCAGATGACTTGGTAATCAATAAAATTCTCAAGAGGATCTCGTCTGAGTGTAGTATCGCGTGACAACCAATTCAGAAATAGACTCCATCATGGTCTCCGCACTACATCTAAAAGGCTTAAGTGGGGTTTGGTAACTACGGTTCTCAGTATCATGGGCTCCCAGGTTGAGAGTAGCACGCTTTCACGAACGAATTCGTTCAACATAACTAGACTCTCAAGAGGGCCTCAACTGAATGATGGTGTTATCAATTCAACTTTTCAGGATTCGACTCCCTCAAAGCCTCCTTGAATACCATCGTCCTATAATAAGTGCACTCAAATCCGGGTATAGGATTTATCTCACTCATATATATCATGCCAACCCACATTAAACAGAAAAAAAGTTAAACAAGAACAGATATACAGACATGTAAGCAAATATGACATACATAAGCATATACAAGTAAATAAGCAAACATGAATAACATAAACAAGATTGGCTTAACCCTCTTAGGAAAGGACCAGCAATAGGTCTAACTCTCCCCAGTGAAGTCGCCATTTCAGTTGCGGTGAAAATCGGATAACAAGATATTAATTAACTTGCATCATTTTCTTTTACAACCGACTTTGATTTATCCAAAGGAAAGGTTCAAGATCGTTAGAAAAACCTAAAGGGGGGAGATCTAAGGTTCGGGGGTTGGTTACGCCTAGGGAAGGTATTAGCACCTTAAACGTCCGTAGTACTCTACGGGAGCCTCTTGTTAATGTTTGCAAAAGGTTCTATGCTAAAGGTTGAAACCCTAGGGGTTAGTATCTAAGTATACTCGACAAGGCCACGCACCTTGCGCCTACGTATCCTCGGGTATAGAATCAGAGTATGCGTAGGTCTACTTCTACTGAATGATTGACTGTGGTCAATATTCAGAGGGGAAATGAGTGTGACCTCATTGTAGAGTATAAGAACTCTCTAAGTCTAGTTGTAATGGACCTATGTTATGTTTTAGTCAGTAGGGGAAAGTGAGTATTCATTATGATGAATATCACCTAGAGTGTAAGAACTCTCTCCTAAAGCTAGTTGTGATTTCTATGGCTCTGATGAGGCCAAGAAATGAAATTTCTCCTAAGAGGTTACTTAGGTTAAGGTGGGGGCTATGACTTTAAGAGTCAACAATAATCACTTTCCTTTGGAATAGGGGGAAAGATAATAGTTCTAGAATAATATAACAATAGATAAAGACATGATAAAAGATAAAACATTGATACAATATGATGAGATAAAAGCAACACAAGCATAAGGATGGCAAGATGCTTCATGATAAAGTATGGATAAGATGGACATGATCATTATAGAAACATGTAAACAAAGACATATCAATACGTTTCAATCTTAAGGAAGACAAACATAAAGAACACTCACAAGATAAAGAGAATGATATTAATTAAGGATGATATTTAAAGAAGAATAAAATTCACATTAAAGTCAAATATATGATAAATCAAACATGGATGGACTAGTTTAAGACTTAAACAAACATTCGTGAATAACACTCATAGGATCAATAAAGATGCTCATAAATAATGTTAACAATTAATCCAACGGTGATAATCAATTAACAATTAACAATTAACGATACAATTAAAATTAACAATTAACAACACAATTAAAATACATATTGATAATTAACATTTAAAAGTTAACAATTAACAACTAAATTAAAAATACAAATTAACAATTAAGATAAAATACAAATTGATTAACAATTAACAATTAAAAATTGCTAATTAAAAATAAAGATTAAAAATATTTTGGAGCTTTTGAAATAAAAAAAATGTTTTAAATAAAATACATAAAAAAGATTTTTTTTCTAAAAAGATTTGAAATGAAAATAGAAATAGAAAATAAATTAAAAGAAAAGAAAAAGCGCAGGGGGGTGCATCCAGTAGCTGACATAGTTGAAAAAAAGAAAAAGAATGGAATGGGCCAGGCATTGGGGGTGGCAGTAGCAAATAAGGCCCAGGCGAAAGTCCAAGAGAAAAAAGGAAAACTCAGGCGAAATGGAAAACAAAACAAAAGGGTTGATCCACAGGATCGAACCCAAGTCTGGCGAGTGAAAGGCAATGGCAGGTGCTAGTGTGTGACCGTTGGGACGACGTGTTTCATCCAACATATATATGCTTCAAAATCAATATAAACCAAAACAATTCCATGAAATATATTAAATAAAGACGCGCGCACATGAAACGGAGTGTAGCACATGTATATCAATTGGTCATTATATCATTAAAACACTACACGACAAACATCAATATCCCAGCCAATCAAAATTTATCACGCTTTCATCTTCCATGCAACAAAACCTAAAACTATCGTGACATGCCCAGCTCTAACCATAGCAACATAACTCCCTTGTTGAAACCTTTCTCACTCAGTTTTCAACCAAAACTCATGAAATAAAACCCCAATGCAAAATACTCAGATAGTAGAACACTTCTAAACCATAAACAAATCTAGACAGAGACCTGAACTGAGATAAAATCAGCATGAAAATAGGGCAAATGAATTGGAATAAAACTCAACAGCATCACCATACACCAAACAGTCGTTTAAGCTATCGGTTCAAAACCATCTCAATGCATTATATGGATATGGCAGAGGCATGAAAGGCAAAGGCAAGGCATAATAGCATGGAAACAAACCTCTACATTCATTACATTCTAGCATAATACGACATTATGAGCACTCTCAAATAATCAAACTTCAATCAAAAGGCACCAACATCAAACTATCAAGAATGGCAGCTTCAGGAAACAACATATAAACCAACATTATTTTCAACATGCCATTAAGAGTAAAAGTTTTACCAACATAATCAATATGGGGTTTAACTGAACTTGTATATGTGAGCATGATATTATGAGCAAAAAGCCAAGAGAATCCATCATTCAAAATGAAAACTTAGCAAAAACAATCTCTGTTTCCATTCAAAACCAACATAAACCTTAACAACTTAATAATAACATGTATTATGAACAAGCTACACACCAGAATCACAAGATGATATGAACACTAACAATGTTAGAACTCAAATAAAAACAATCAACTGACCAGCATATATCCATGTGCGAGTTAGAATCACTCACACCATGATAAACATTTAGAGCAGGTATATTCATATTAACATGGCAAGCAAGCTTTTATTAGAAACAAAACTATTCACTATTGCAACCATGGAGAGGTATGAACTTCTAAAACAAACTCAAACAGAGGTTCATGATAATATAGATATGATGCATAGATACCATGAACACATAAATATTGCAACAGCATGTGATCTCTAATATGAATGAGGGAAGAGCCCTTTTTATAATGGTGTAAGCTGGACAATGAGAGTGAAGAACCAATGGACCAAGGGTTTTTGTTGTGAAGAGAAAATCGTGAAAAGATTTATGGAAAGCTCTCATCATGCTCTACAACTTTCATTTGGGACCCAAGTCTTGAATCCAAATGGAAATGGGTGAAAAATGGTGTCAAAGTTAAGAAAAAGAGTGATGAAAAGTGCTGAAAATTTTCTAAGTGTTTGGTCAAAATATCTTGCAAGCCTCATAACTCAAAAACTAAGCATTTTTAGAGGAAAAGTCATATAGAACAAATTGAATATCTTGAAAAGATCTTTCCAATGAGCTTTGAGTCACTCCAATTGGGCGTGTGGTTTAGGAGTTATGGTCATTTCAAATTATGCTATTAGGGGAAAAGTCTCACATATGAAATCTTTCTTGGTCAAAACCCTACTTCTCTTGCAAGAAACCTCATGAAACTTGATGTGGATGCTTTGAATACCTCATGAGACATTATATGATGATTAGAACCATTGACACTTCATTTGAACCCGAAATTCCAAGGATTAGGGTTTCAATCAAACCCTGATTTTGGCTGTGAATGCACTGAGGTCAGATCTTGTAAGCTTACTTCTTCCTTCTCATCTAAAGGTCTTAGGAGACTCTTGAGGATGTTGATAAACCAATAGAATCAAGAATTGGAGTTTGGGAGTTCATCATGATGAAAATCAAAGCCATTGACTGATAGGTGTCACAGAAACCGTAATTTGGAGGTATAGTGAGGCCGAGGCTCAAACTTCTCTTGTTGAGGACCAAAAGATCTTGGATTCCTGTTGAATGATGTCTCTTGGATGTAGATGACCTTAAGTGGTAAGTGATCCCCACAAATCTAGACTTGATAGAGCCAATTTTTCAGTGATTTCTTCAGAGCAAAACCCTAATTCCAAAGTTCCTGCACTGGAGATCTTTTGTTGAGTTGACTTGCTTCAAAACAACTTATGGAGCTTCATGGTGATATGCAAACCTAATTTGAACACAAGAAACAAACTGCAAGATATGGATTAGTTCAAACAATGCAGAGATGCTTGACCTAAGATGCACAAATGCAGATGACATCTAAGGGTAAAAATTTAGGGTACAACAGATATCATGATATGCTTCAAGAATAGTGGATTATTTTATCTCAATATAGTTACTTGAAGAAAGTGGTGTAGAAGTTTAGAATGCAACGTGTTAAAACCGTCTAACACTTCTTTGGGCCATCACATGAAGTTTTCAGTTAAATAATTTCCTCAAACTGAGGAAGAGAAGAAGATAATGGAAAGTACTCCCTATGCAAGTGGGATTGGAAGCATTAAGTATGATATGATTTATAGTAGAATGAACTTGGCATATGCAGTTAGCATAGTAAGTCAGTTTATGGAAAATCTTGGTCAGGTTCATTAGGAAGCTTTAAAGTAGGTGCTGAGGTATTTAAATTGTTGTCTAAAGGGAGGTCTAAAGTACACAAGGTCAACTCAAGAGGAAGAGGCTTTGGAGGGTTTTGTATATTCATATTATGCAAGTAATGTGGACACTAGAAAATTTCTATCAGGTTTTGTATTTACATTGTTTGGGATAGCTATAAGCTAGAAGGCAAATCAATAATCAGTGATCACGTTATATATTACTCAAGCAGAATATATTGCCTTTGTTGAAAGGGGGAAGGAATCCATATGGTTGAAAGGCATGAGTGAGAAGTTAGGAATTACCCAAGAATGTGTGAAAACAAATTGTGATAGTCAAAGTGTTATGCACTTGACCAATCATTAAGTTTATCATGAGAGAACAAAACACATTGACATTTGTTTACACTTTATAAGGAATATGATAGAGACAAAGGAGATTCGGGTTTAGAAAGTGCCCTCAGAAGAGAATTAAGTAGATATGTTCACTGAATCCTCGCCAAGATCAAAGTCCAAGCATCGCTTACGCTTGATCAAACTAGTTGAATAGTGATTCGAAATAAGGCAGTTGGTGGATAAATTGACATCACCATTGATTTAAAGTCAATGTAGAAAATTCGTCTAATATACCTTAAAACCTAAAGTGAGAAAAAATAAACATATTTTAGTACTAACATATTTTTGGGCTTGGATCTATTAAGGTTTTGGTAATTATAAATATGGGTTTCTCCCATTTGTTGTAATACAAGTTGTAGAAGTTGTATAAGGTAGATATTCTAGTGAGATGCAAAGTGTAAAATTATTTTGAATTATATTTTAGGTATTTGGCAGCCTTTTGGGGTTATCAAAGGAATTTGTAAATACTTTGGGTTTGTGTGATTCTTATATTGAGAGTTAAAGAGATTGAGAAACACTTGAACTGAAAATATGATTTATTCTTGAGAAATCCAAATACTATTTTCTTGTAACTATATTTTAATCTCTTGTAATAATTTTTGAAGTATTATATCAATTTGATTGAATTGGATAAACAAATTTCTTATCTTCTCGTTTATTATTATTTTTGTTTCTTAAAGTCATTTTTTTATTTATCATTGTTCTTTGTAGAATACATCAAATTTCTTAATATGATTGAACTTTGAATAATTTTTTTAAAGTTGTTGTAATTATTCTATCAATTTTCAAAACCATTCTTAAATATTTTTTTCGGAAGTTTTTGGTAACACAACATTCCTTATAAAGAAATGTTTTTAAATTAGAATTTTAAATCTATTAAATTTTAATCAAAAGGGGTCAAATTTGAATTATGAAATATATCGAATTCATTTTTGGAAATTGCTAATTTTGATGAAAAACAAACATCCACGTTTAGACGCTTCAAATATAATTAATTTTAGAGAAGATAAATAATAACAAATTTCAAATAAAATACTCTTCTAACTACCCATAATGTCAAAGTATAAAATAATATTTTACTATTAACTCACAACACTAGTAATCAATTAAGCAATTAATTATTATTAATGCAAAACTTCCTTGAAAAAAAATTTATAATAAATAAAGATTTCTACAATAAAATAATAATTAAACAAAAAACTAATAACTCACCATTAAAAAAATTATAAACTAATAATAATTAATAATAATTTTATCAATTGGTCAATAATTAAATTCAAATAATATTTCATCATTATTTTCATTTCTTTGTTGCCATCATTATTCCTATTTTTTTTTATTCATTTTTATAAAAGTTTGTCAATCTCATTAATATTAATGTGATTTTCCGTTTTCTTATTCTTATTTTCTTAATTTCTTAATTTTTTTTATTTCCTAATTTTTAATTCATTAATTTATATTTTATGTTGTTCATTCTTTCTAGAAATCATCACTAACTTATTTTATTTTTTCTCTCTTGCTACCATCTATTTTGGATATATATATATATATATATATATATATATATATATATATATATATATATATATATATATATATATATATATATATATATATAGGGTTCATATCCTATGAGAATGCAATTTTTATGTAAGAACATGAGAATGAATATGAATCATCTATAATATAGGAAAATAAGTGGTTGTGGAAAACCAATAATTAACCCTTCTCATTAGCTTGCCATGTCACCAAATTGGGGGCATTTAGCGTTTAATTACAACTATTTTGAACCAAATCATGGGTTATTTGAATCCAAACTAGACTAATTGCAATACTAACACCAACTTGTGGCCAAAAAGTAGCTGAAAAAATGCATACCGAACCAATACAAACATGACTCAGTTTGCTTTTGGGAAACCTTTTTCAAAGCACAGTGTTGGTGCAGAAATAGCAGCAAGCAAATAATAATAATAAGTAACCCAATTTATCGTTCTCCACAGGGATCAGTGCGAGGGAAAGAATGCCATTCAACGGTTTCTATATTTCTAAGCTCATGAATCAAAAGTTCTGGTTTAAAGACGAACCAAAAGCAAATGCGGAAAATATAAAGACGGAAAATATAAAGTAAAGACAGAATTATAAACGGGGCCTTGTTGGAATTGGATCTCATCAATTGATAACACATGCATTCTTCTAATCAAGCAAACACAAATCAATCATTCGCCAAATATCCTCGCGTATCACTCACAACGGAGGTTATGTCTAACGCAACGTCGAGAGGCCAACTGTATTGTCTCATCAGTGATGTCTCACGCAACAAAACCAACACAGAGCTTTAAGAGCAGATACTCACGCAAGTGTTAATCCTAAATCTATCTCTAGAGTTCAGTCCTAACAGATATTACTATAACATCCATATCAAATAAATGATTTCTTCGTATTTAAGCAAGATCAAAATAAGTACACACGCTTAACCCTTTTTACATGTATTCAACTAATTTGCCCAATGAATGTGAATATCCTTATTCATCACTACTATCACACATCCTCGCGATACCGTATCGATCCTACTCATGCTACCCATGCTACTTAATCAACACAATACAACAAAAGATAAAATGAATATCAACTCACAAAACCATGTCAAAAGCTTGTTCATTGATAGATGAAAATCTAAGATCAAAGATTTGTAAAGGTTATGTCAAGACCACAAATAATCAACCAAAGACAACAACAATAGAAAATCAGAATTCAAATCACATACATACATTAGAGGAAATACAATAGGTATCAAAAGATTACATCCCTCTCCAACAAGAAATCAAAGATCCTACCTTTTCTCCCTTGGAAATGAAAGAGATATCAAGTTCTGATCCCAAAATTACAACAACATCAGAACCCCATGGAAAAACATAAACTAAAAAGTGTAAAAAATTGTATTTATACAATTCAGAAATTTGAAGGTTCGCTAGGCGAACCAATTCATTCGCTAGGCGAATGGTTAAAAATAGGCACATCAGGTGCCTCAAACAGTTAAACCGCCCCTGAAATTTCACGTGCATTCGCGAAGCGAACAAAACACTCGCGAAGCGAGCCTTCGCCAAAACCTTCGCCCAGCGAATTTAGTGACTTTTCCTACTGAAACTTTCTGCCACCCCTTCGCTGGGACACTCGCCAACGTTCGCTAGGCGAACCTTCGCTAGGAGCTCGCCAGCACTCGCGAGGCGAATCCTGCTGTTGCAACTTCCTTTCTTTAGCAGCTTGCACCATTTCTTAGTGTCTTCAAACTTTGATCATTTAGTGCATTTCCTGCACAATAACACACACATTACAAGCACCAAAGGTATATTCTCAATGTGTAGAAGAACAACAACAATCATGGATAAAAACCATGAAAACATGAGAAAAGAGATGAAAAAGTGCAAAGAAAGATATGCCAATTTTAGGCCAAATCCGCACCTAACAACTCTCCCCAACTAAACTCTTGCTTGTCCTCAAGCAAAGTATGCCCCTCGTTAAAAACAAGCGGATTTGCTCAACCTTAAGAATCAACCAAAATCCAGAGAAACCAAACATGAAAATGCGCACAAGCAACGCCTACCACTCAATAGAATCGAACAATGATAAAGAATGAAGTACTTAAACAAATATCATGGACTGGTTCAAATGACAACTAAATTTTCATACTTGAATCACTCTAACACTCCTCTTCAAAATAAGAATGAAGAAATTGACGCGTTTGCAACCGCGGGGAAATTTCACTCACCTGACAAACAATGCAAATAGCAATCCAATTCATACAACATCTAACAATCAACATGAAAATATGGAAGCATAAAGATCACTAAGGGCTTCAAGGGATAAAGCTTGGTCGGGTTAACAACAAAGGGACATTTCGAAAAGTCTTTGAATCGAAATTGCCGATAAATGATATTTACACATTTACAACTTCATTCACCATTCACATTCCTTTACCACAAACCTTCTCAAACTTCCTTTTGCACAATTATTTCACTTTCTATTATTCTCATCAAACAAGTATTCTTTTTCTTGTGTTTTTCACATTCATATTTACACTTTTTCTTTTCATGCTTGTTTGAACTTTTTTCAAAAGGTTCAAGCAACCTACCATCTTCTTTTTCATTCTCCCCAACTTGAATTCAACCAAACCTCATGTGAATGCTCCTTGCCTTTACGGCAAGGAAATCAAAGTATACAATTTTCAAAGGTTCAAAAAGAAATTTCCAAACCTCACAAAATTCAAAGATGAACCAAACTAGCAAATTATGTACATAAACCAAGTTCATCACTAAAATGAGATTTAAATTGTTTTAGGCTCAAAGGGGCTAACAAATTCTCACAGCTCACGGGTAAGAAACTTTTGGATACGGTTGTGCTCAATATAAACAAATGCCTTGATCATTTCTAATGCTTCCACAAAATCACAATAATCAAAAGATAAAGCATGAATCAAACGAATTAAACAAAGTTTATCAGTCATCCAAGCATTTAGTAAACAATGGAGGTTTCCTCACATGGGGCTTTTGGACCTAAGTGAAACAAGCATTCAAACAAGTTGCAAAATGAAACAAAGATACACATTTGCACAAAGCACAAAATTCTTAAATCATTCTAGCATTCTATAAAGCAATACAATTTACCAGGCATACTTTCAAAGCTCAACAACATCCAGACTCGGTCGAAGCTTCATTGAATTCTTTTTTTTTTTTTTACAAAGCAACCAATCTAGAAGGAGTTCTCAACATTCCTGAACACACTAGACAAAACATTAAAGGAACACAAATGCATATAATATAAACAAATGTACAAAGCTTAAAAATATAGAAACTATGCGATGCGATTCAATATCTAAACACCAATCCCCGGCAACGGCGCCAATTTGTTGGTGCAGAAATAGCAGCAAGCAAATAATAATAAGTAACCCAATTTATCGTTCTCCACAGGGATCAGTGCGAGGGAAAGAATGCCATTCAACGGTTTCTATATTTCTAAGCTCATGAATCAAAAGTTCTGGTTTAAAGAAGAACCAAAAGCAAATGCGGAAAATATAAAGACGGAAAATATAAAGTAAAGACAGAATTATAAACGGGGCCTTGTTGGAATTGGATCTCATCAATTGATAACACATGCATTCTTCTAATCAAGCAAACACAAATCAATCATTCGCCAAATATCCTCGCGTATCACTCACAACGGAGGTTATGTCTAATGCAACGTCGAGAGGCCAACTGTATTGTCTCATCAGTGATGTCTCACGCAACAAAACCAACACAGAGCTTTAAGAGCAGATACTCACGCAAGTGTTAATCCTAAATCTATCTCTAGAGTTCAGTCCTAACAGATATTACTATAACATCCATATCAAATAAATGATTTCTTCGTATTTAAGCAAGATCAAAATAAGTACACACGCTTAACCCTTTTTACATGTATTCAACTAATTTGCCCAATGAATGTGAATATCCTTATTCATCACTACTATCACACATCCTCGCGATACCGTATCGATCCTACTCATGCTACCCATGCTACTTAATCAACACAATACAACAAAAGATAAAATGAATATCAACTCACAAAACCATGTCAAAAGCTTGTTCATTGATAGATGAAAATCTAAGATCAAAGATTTGTAAAGGTTTTGTCAAGACCACAAATAATCAACCAAAGACAACAACAATAGAAAATCAGAATTCAAATCACATACATACATTAGAGGAAATACAATAGGTATCAAAAGATTACATCCCTCTCCAACAAGAAATCAAAGATCCTACCTTTTCTCCCTTGGAAATGAAAGAGATATCAAGTTCTGATCCCAAAATTACAACAACATCAGAACCCCATGGAAAAACATAAACTAAAAAGTGTAAAAAATTGTATTTATACAATTCAGAAATTTGAAGGTTCGCTAGGCGAACCAATTCATTCGCTAGGCGAATGGTTAAAAATAGGCACATCAGGTGCCTCAAACAGTTAAACCGCCCCTGAAATTTCACGTGCATTCGCGAAGCGAACAAAACACTCACGAAGCGAGCCTTCGCCAAAACCTTCGCCCAGCGAATTTAGTGACTTTTCCTACTGAAACTTTCTGCCACCCCTTCGCTGGGACACTCGCCAACGTTCGCTAGGTGAACCTTCGCTAGGAGCTCGCCAGCACTCGCGAGGCGAATCCTGCTGTTGCAACTTCCTTTCTTTAGCAGCTTGCACCATTTCTTAGTGTCTTCAAACTTTGATCATTTAGTGCATTTCCTGCACAATAACACACACATTACAAGCACCAAAGGTATATTCTCAATGTGTAGAAGAACAACAACAATCATGGATAAAAACCATGAAAACATGAGAAAAGAGATGAAAAAGTGCAAAGAAAGATATGCCAATTTTAGGCCAAATCCGCACCTAACACACAGCTTTCTCAGATTGTTGTTTCCAACACCATGAAACATTGATCAATCCTCTCTCTCTTCCTTCATCCTCTTCTCTTCTTCCATTTTCCTCTTTTACAAATCGTGAGGAGAAGTTGCGGCAGATCATCAAGAGCATGACGAAGTAAAGGGTGAACCGTTGTTGGAGAAGATTTTGGGGAAGATTCATGACCATGATTCACCTTCTTCGTCCTTAGATTCAGACAACGAGAAAGAGAAGAAGAGTTTGTCACCTTCTTCACTGAAGAATAAGGTTTATAGGATTTTTGGCATGGAGAAGCGGCTTCACAATGTTCTCGGTGGTAGAAAACGTATGTGATTACTTTTTTCTTTCCTTTTTTCAATTTTTTTTAATTTACTATATTATTTGTTCTTCACATGCAATAGTTGATCGATTTTTTATTTAAGCCATAATTTTATGAATGGATGGATTTCTTAATTTGGTCTTCAGTGGTTTAGCTAGTTTTTGTTGGTTCTAGGGTTTTGGAGGTTTAGGTAAGATGTTCGTTTTGATCGTGATTTTTTTAATTGTTTTTCAGTGGTTTAGCTGGTTTGTGTTAATTTTTTTATTTAAATCTGAAAAGTTGATATGCTGACTATTTGATTTTTAGATCTACAAAATTCTGTTAACTTTTTTTCCCCCCAATTCATCCTTGATTTTATGGATCACAATTGTTGTTGATCT
Source organism: Lathyrus tuberosus (assembly GCA_022829125.1). NCBI lineage: Eukaryota > Viridiplantae > Streptophyta > Magnoliopsida > Fabales > Fabaceae > Lathyrus > Lathyrus tuberosus. The sequence goes on along the minus strand of JALAZF010000057.1, from coordinate 20,002,959 downwards.
TGATATACTTGATTTTATGGAATTCAGAAAATTGTTTGTTGTTTTGTTCTGTTTATAACATTGTATCTGGTTGTGAATCACTGAGATTTGATATTTTTGTTTATAACATTGTATTTGTTTTTGCATCATTATCTCAATGAACATAAAGCTCTAAAGCAAATTCTATATGACATACCTTGATAATTAAAAATGGGAAAGAAATGAATTATATGATATTTTGCTTTTGGTGTGTGGTTTTGCAGGAGACAAGAATAATTTCACTTTAGAAGAGCTTTTGGATAAAGAGGAAGTAATCCAAGAATGCAAGGCCTTAAACAGTTGTTTTATCAATTTGTAAGTTTTCATTTAATTTCAACCAAGAGTTGTATTAGTTTTCCTATCAAGTATCACAGTTTTGGAAGTGTCTATTAGCTTATACGTGTTTCTGGTTGTGCAGGAATTTAACTACTTTTAGACACAGATTCTTTATTTTTGTGTTTTCAATATTTTTGTGATTGTAGCAATTCCATGTTTGTAGTTCATCATCCTTTCCAACACACGAGCTTTCATTATTTTTTGGTTTTCATAAATTTTCTCATCTTCACTTTTTCTTAAATCCGTCTAACAAACTTAGGTGTATCAATGTTCTTTCCACTCGGCAAGCAATCCTATTTCTGACTACATCTCAATTATTTTAGGGGATGGATAAGCTTCACTCGGAATTTCTCCAAGAGGATAATTTTATGTTGTCTTCACAATCTTCCAATCAATTTTCACCACAGCAACAACTTAGGCTTCAGGCACAATAGGATTAATCTAATCTACTTCTCTGTGATTTTGTTGGCAACAGACCAAGGGTGCTTCTAAATAATCAAAATGTTGTCCTTGGGAAAGATGGCATATCAAATTATGTAGGTGATTCAATTCCCAATATTTTAACACTTGCACTAATTAGTTTCTATGAATTGCATTATCTTGCCAATCTTTTGGTTTACTTTCTACACCATCAATGCAAACAACATTACCAACTTGACAACTGAATGATTTGAGCTTATCTGCTTCAATAGAGACTCAACTGGTCAGTGACTATTGTTCGAGCAAAGTTGTGCTGCTATCCAAAGGAATGCTTAGTCAGATCCTTGTGACATTCAGTAACAACTTAGCAGTTTCCAAAGAAAGTTATTTAGACAATTCTGCTGTAAGAGTTATTGAAGGTGGTGTTCCTGAATCAACTGCACTCTTGGAGCAGAAGTGGGATAATATACTTTATACAGGTAATTTCTTCAATACCATATGAAATCATCACCATTTGTAGCTTTTTTGATTAGCAACTTTAACTTTATAATAAAAAAGGGATTTGCAAAAGAGGAGTAATATCGTGTATGAGGATTAGCTTTTTACTGCATTTGAATGCATTCTAAAGATGGTTCTGCTTTAGGAATGCTTCTCAATACAAAGGGTGTCATTGCATTGATAATGTTCAACACTGCTTGGGATAGAACAATACTAATCTATTTCAAAACTTTGTATTTACTCTATTTCAATTGCTCATAAATCAAAATGATATCAATTTAATCTATGATTTGTTATATGTGTGATTGCAGATTCTTTTTGTACCAATCTATGCTCTTTTAACCTCTACAGTCCTTTTAATGAGTGTATTGATGTCTCCCGCCATCAATTCCATATACAAGCCTGGAAAGAGATTCGAGTAGAACAAGCTAAAGACTATACAAAATGTAAGGCTTCATGCAGAGCTCAGGGTACTACAATTTTCTGACAGTGCAGCTCAGCTACATTCTACAAGAGTCTCAAAAACATTTGGCTATCATGCTCTAGAGTATACCTCTTAATTTTCCATTCCTCTTTGTTTTTTTAGATCAAGTTTTGGTGAATACTACAATTTTCTTGGTTACATCATCTTCAGTTACGCAATGACAGGGAAGATAACACAAAAAAATGATGTGTATAATTTCGGAGTTGTGCTTTTAAAACTCTTGACAGGAAGAAAGTTGGTAGACCATACAATGCCTAAAGGGCAACTAAGTGTTGTCACTTGGGTATGTTTATCCTTAATTTGTTCATTCTTCAGAAGTTTAATTAACTTAATTGGTTTATTTGCTATTGTATAGTATCTTCTCTTTGGCCAAAGTGTGTTATTGTAACTTTTTTAGGCAACTCCAAGGTTGACTACAGATAAACAATGACTACCCTCCAAAGGCAAATGCTAAGGTTTGCTCCTTAAATATTTTTGAATGGTCTTTTTGGATTTATAAAATGTTTTCTGAATTTGTTTTTTCTTACCGGTTTTTGTTATATTTTCAAAAATTTATAAAGGAAATAGTAAAATTAATTTGCACAAATGAGTGACTAATCATTTGATGGGGGATATATGTAGTTGGCACCTGTAGCAGCACTATGTGTTCAATATGATGCTGATTTTTGCCCAAACATGACAAATGTAGTCAAAGCTCTTTAGCCACTCCTCAATGCCAAACCACTGGTCTTGGGAACCTGTGTCTGCGTCAACAGAATAGTTAGGGAGTCAACACCTCTAATAAGTTTTCAGTTCCATCTTTGTTTTTTTCATGCAGATTACTTTAACATCATTCTCATCATTTCCTTTCATCCTGTAATTCTAAGGTATAAGTGGATGACATATGGAGAAGGAGGTACTGCTTCGGCGGCGATAGCTTCTGGTTTGAATATATATTTTAATATATTTGAATATATTTGTAAAATATGAAAGTAATACAAAGTTTTGAATATATTGTATAGTTTATAAGGTTCATTATAGTAACACAATATATTTCAAATATATTCAAATATATTTGTAATGTACTATCTGAGGTAAGGTTCAATATATTCACATATTTCTCTCGAGAAAAGGGTATCCTGTTAATTTTTTCTGATTTTGCGTTGTTTTTGAGTTTTTGATCACGACACGCGGTTGAGAGCACTGCGATAGTAGGCCGTATTTCCTATGCATTGAATAGAGCAGTACAATGGCAGACCGATTTTCCTATGTATTGAATGATTATGTTGTACCCATGGTTTAATTGCTAATATATCACCAGATTAGCCTCAAGGATTGCATGATTTGTTTTTTTTGTCTCCTTTAAAATGTTACTGGTCACATATTTGATTTTATGTCAAAACATAATGGATCATCAACGGTATAACCAGAATCTGCCGATGGGGGTTGTCGGTAGTGGAGGCCAAATGCCGTATGGATCTAATCCATATCAGCCAAATCAAATAACCAGGTCTCCTGGATCAGTTTTTACAGGGGGCATGTAATCAACTGGTCAACCTGCTGGAGCTCAGCTGGATCAGCATGAACTTGCTTTTCAGCATATTCATCAGCAGCAACAACAGCAACTTCAGCAACAGCTCCAAGCGTTTTGGGCTATGCTAAGATGGCACGAGGGACTATCTTACTTAAGACCTATCTTGTGACTTATGCTAAGATGGCACGAGGGACTACAACTAAGGTTCACCTATTGAAATATAGGGAACATCCTGTGTTTTATGTTAGTGCCAACTGCAATATTAGTTATCTGTCATTTGTCTGTCTGATGCTTTAAAATCTGAAATTGGAAACTTGCAGGTCCCGAGCCTTTACTACAAAGTATAACTCAATGCCACAGGTAGCATCACGGCCATTTGACAGTGGTCGAGACGGGTTTGTGTGAGTATAGCAACACTGCAGAGCAAAGACTAATCTCCAAATGGTGATTATCAAATAATGAGGAAACTGATCATTATCTTTTGTTGCTCTTATTTGAATCAAACTGGTATTCTATTCTATATTGCTCACAATTTTGACAACTCTTATATAGGCATTTCCCGGTTTGCACACTGATAATACTCTCATACAATCCAACCGTCAATTAAAGCGGTGTGACTATGACTTGGATGCAGGGAGAAAAATTGTCGAGCCTCGATGTGGTTGTGAACTCAGTAGGGGGTTTGAGCTTTTGGATTTAGATGGTGGAATAGGATGGAAACTTTAGCCATCAATGGTTCGATACAAAGCAAGGCAAAGTCTGAGTGCAAAAGCAGCGTTAGCTCATCCTTACTTTGACAAAGAAGGTTTGTTAGTGTTATCTTTTATGCAAATTTTGAGGCTACGGCTCTTTCGAGCTATCCAGCAGGATTATGGAGAGGCTGCAAGTGGATTATTCAACTTATGGCAACATCAGGAACACAAAAGGATGGCGGATTCACTGAAGCTCAACTCCTGGAACTTAGAGTATGTATCTTAATTCCGCAATCACATGGTCACACTCACACCATCTTTCTTTAAGACATAAGCTCTTATCAATCATTTTTTGTATTGTAGGAAATTATGCCCAAGTAGTTATATTACAATTTTTTCTGCTATTAGTTTGTCTCATGGTCATATCATCCTGAGGACTGCCAAGGAATATAAATTTTCATAATACAATTAGAAATCGTTTTTGAGAATTATCAATGTACTTTTTAATACTTCAATTGATCTGAAGATATATTCCTGTTAGCATATGTTAATGGTGTTTTTCCTTTTTCAATGTGTGTAGTGTAAATATGGAACAAGGAACAGTCACTTCCCTACTTAAAGAGAAGGGGACAATCAAAGGTGTGCAATACAAGAATAAAGATGGTTAGGAATTGACAGCATATGCTCCAGTTACAAATAGGTGAGCTTTTTCTCTTCAGCTAATCAGGATTTGATCTCTGGTCTATCTTTGTCATGGTTTAAATTAATCAGGTATGGTTTGATTTGGCAGATTATTGATTTGGGAAGAATGTTATTATGAATCTAATGTATTATGACTAAAGTTAAACTTTCAATGCTACATCAAATTATGAGTGATTTATATTGCAATTTTTGTATATTGCTGATAATACTTATACATGAGATTGTAGTTTCATTAAGTTATGTAAACAAGTCATTTTTTTTCAAAATATTATGGCAAATGTTATTAAAAATATATTTTTATTCTATTTTAGAAAATAAAATAGGTAGAAAAATATGGTTTTAGATAGTCTGATTCATATTAAAAAAAAGCTTTTCTTTGACAACTTACATGCTTCAATGCCATTGTTTTCAGATTATATGTACACTACTTGGATATTATGGCTACTTGGATTGCTGATATTATGGCTACTTGGCTACTTGGATATTATGGCTACTTGTCTTCAGAGATTTTTTTCCAACAGAATTTGGGAACGACATGCAACATGTCCATGCCATTGAGCCAGCAAAATCTGTATTCGCCATTCAAGTTCAAATTCGGCGTAACATTGCAAATGAAGGCATACCATATACCTATGTATCCACCAACTTCTTTGCTGGCTTTTTTCTACCCTCATTTGTCCAATCCAACCTGGTGCCACAACTCCACCAACAGACAAAGTCATTATCTTAAGGTGATGGCAACCAAAAAGGTAACGTTACATACAGAGTCGTCTTTGAGAATGTGCAAAGTGAACTACACAGAGCCTCAAATTTTCTAAGGTTAAATTTCTGTTGAACATGTGCAGCGGTGTTCAACAAGGAAGAAGACATTGGAACCTACATTATTAAAACTGTGGATGATCGAAAGACATTGAACAAAATTCTATGGGGAAAAAAGATTGGAAAGACCCTCAACAAAATTTATATTCCAGAGGAGAAACTTTTCAAGGACATAAGGTTAATAAGTGGTTTGATACATGTTGTAGAGAGCTCTTTCCAGAGAATGTAGGATTATCAATCTGTCACTCAGTGTTTCTGAAAGGTGACCACACCAACTTTGGGATTGAACCTTCTTTTGGAGTTGAACCTTCTGCTTTATACCCGGATGTCAATTACACCGTCGAGGAATCACTTGATCGGTTCGATTGAGAATTACAATTTATCAAGTTATTGACATGCTTATGCTTTTGTAATTAATAATAAGATAATTCAATAACTGAATAATTGAATTATAATTTGATTTTAGTGTTGTTTGTTCCACTAAAATCAAGTAGTTTTACTTTGGGAGCATCTTCATTAGTGATATTGCCACTACTCCTTATAAGAACACTGTGATTATGATTATGATATTATGAAGCTGGTACTGGGGCAAGTTCCTCCTCTTCAACCACCAACTTGTCTGGTGGTGGCGGATGCGGTGGTGTTATGGCTACTTGGATTGAAGTTTGGGATGAGCTTAACACTTCTGATGAAAAAACTTTTGCATTGCCTAATGGTTCAGAAAATGAGATTCTTGGTTTGAGCCTCTAGGAATAAGTTGTTATGCAGGGAAGAGGATATAGTTATAGTTTTCTATTTACTTTCTTTCTTTTGTTACAACTGTAATGAAGTATGAATGTGTCTTTATTAGTATTGTTTTATATCATTTCTTAATATTATTGTATTGAAGCATAAGCTTGATCTAACTGAACTTGAATAGTTGTTTTCAAATGGATGAGTTCTTCTAGAAATTGAACATTTTATTACAATTGCCTATAACAGGATTTTGGTTTAGTTGACTAGATTCAAATTCCTAGACAAATTATTCTAGCTACGTTATGAATTAGGCAATATGGATTTGATAGTAATATACACCGGCTGGATTTCAAAAATACCATAAAATATAATTTAATTTTTCAAATGAGAAAATAGAATATGCATATTAATATTAAACTATTGTTAAATATTTTTAAAATATAATAATTGATAAGTTGTTTAATTGAAAAATATGTGCATTAATTAAACATGTTTCTTTTGATAAAAAATATTAAATATACTTCAAATATTTAAATACGACAATAACTTTATTATTGATTCAAATATTTTATATACGGAACAACTTTACTATTAATACAAATATTTTTAAAAATTATATTAAAACAAAAATAATATAACGGAACAACTTTAATATTGTCATAAACGGAAACAATTTCATTATTGATTCAATTTTTTTGATATACAAGAACAAATTTACTGTTCATTGAAATAATTTTATACATTCTATAAAAAAAATTAATTATTTATATACAGGAAAAATACATTGTTTATTATATGTTTTTATATCGGGAAAAATACTATTGTTAGAAACGGAAACAACTTTACTATTCATTCAAATATTTTTATAAATACTATCAAAACAAAATTAATATTATTATTTTAATATTTTCATAAACGGGAACAAGTTCACTATTGACTCTAATATATTTCTAAATCATGTCAAAACAAAAATAATATTTATATACGGGAAAAAAATTTATTTTTCATTAAAATATTTTTATATGCGATAACAAACAGTATTTGTCATAAACGGGATCAACTTTATTACTGATTCAAATATTGAATAACATAAATTTATCGATCATTATATTATCTCTTATAACATAATTCTCTTATCTGTTACAAAACCTTAAACATTTCAATTATCAAAAACATCTTTCAATGTTTTTGAAATCGAATTATTATACTGTTAAATACATAATTTTATTTATATTGTTTTGGGACAATTTTGTGTCATTCATATTTATTAAAAAATAGTGAAAACATACTTTGTTGATTCAATTATTATTATATAGTTTCAAATATATAAGTCATGTCAAAAGAAATTTAACATTTATATACGGGGTCAAATTCGTTGTTGATTATAGGCACTAAATTATTATATCTTTTAAAAATAATTACTTTTTTGGTTGAAAATTTAAATTTTTTATTTTTAATTGCAAAAAATGCGCGTACTATACCAGTACCCGTGCGAATGCACGGGTTTTCCACTAGTTAGATTTTAAAATAAATTGTGGAGATTATGTGTGGTTTTTGTTTTTCTCTCTCCTCCATTATTAAAATAAATGATGGAGGAGAGTGAAAAAAAATGACACATAATCTCCACAATTTATTTTAAAATCTAATGGTTCAGATTTATTCTCATGTTCTCATATAAAAATGACATTCTCATATGATACGTTCCCTGTTCACTCAAAGTTCTAAGTATCCTAGACATACTTCTTATTTTCTCACAAGTATTTTCTTTATCTTTTTCTTTTCTCACGGGAACACAAGGACACAACTGGTTGTGGGAACACCAACTTAACCTCACCTGGGTTTTAAAAAGCTTACCAACACAACTTTCCAAGCTTACCAACGCCAGAAAATCTAGATACTGAAAATACAAACTTGAAAATAATTAGTCAACCAGTTTAATTAAAACTTTGAATAAACTTTAATCTCTACGAGAGATCATACAATAGTGACATCTGGACTGTCCCCTCAAGAGTTAGAAGTTAGAACTGATCAAGACAGATATCAAAACCATGAATTAGAACTAGCAGAAATAGAAAATAGAATACAAAACTGGAGATTAGTTATAAAGAAATTTATCACTCTAGTATGTTTGAAAATTAAAAGACACATAGTATTAAATAGACCATAGAATCCTCTAGGTCGATAACTCATCAACTTGAAACCATTAATTTATTAAATGAAAAATTAATCGACGATCATATAAAAAACAAATTTCATTATATTCATTTAGGATTGATACAAGTTACTGTTAAACCTTTACACAAACTAGGATTAAACACTCCAATACCGCTAATCCTGCGTGATAGTAGAATAAAAACTTTTTCAGAATCCATTATTGCTATACTTGAATCCAATCTAAATGATGGTCATGTTTATTTTAATTGTTATCTTAATTATTCGATGAACTTAACATATAGTTTTACTCCAACCTCTTTAGTTATTAATATTCAATGTATGGATGACATATTTTATGAGAGCGTTGCTAATATTGATATTTGTCATAGAATTAAATATAAAGTATCAAATATTAATTATAATTTTAAAGCAAAAAGAAGTTCGCCTAAAAATGAAACTATTATTGTCGAAGCAAACCTAAGAAGATCTAATATTATTACTCCAAAAATATTAAAAGCCGCCGACATTAGATCTAAGCTACCAAAAGAGTGGGTATTACAAGAAATTATGCCTCCCCCTAAAATAGAGTCTAGAAGACCTAGACAATTTATTTTAGAAGAAGATGGTAGTGTTCGACTTAGAATGAATAGAAGTCAATCCATGAGGATTGAAGAACCTCTTAGTTCTAGAGCAAGTATTGATTCTAGAAAATCCTTTGATTCAACCATTAACATTAACCTAGCCGGAGTTGACTTTGGTCCAAATATTCCCCAACCAATATATGAAAACATAGGTAGGAGCGAATCTCCCCCTATGTCTCCCACAGCCTCTCAAATTCTCCATGTGATAGAAGTTGAAGAAGAATTCGAGATAGACAAACCTTGGATTAGACAAGATTTTGAAGCTGATTATAATAAAGATAAAAGACAATGGTATTTTAGAACTTTCTCTAAAAAACAAACCGATTATTATCTTAAAAGATTTTATGAAAATATTAATAAGAACAGAATTAATGTTTACTTCTTCAATTGGTTTGAAGAATATTGTGAAGAACAAGATATAATTAATCCTTTTATTAACGAAACTTATATCCATGAAACTACTAAAATTACAAAAACATGGACAACCTTGACAGATAAAACAGTTGAATCAGTTCATCCCCCTCTAGAAGCTATTAAAATAGAACAACATAGTGTGGCATTAGAGGCATATCCTTTCAAATTACCAGCAAACTCAGATATAGGAAAAGTGCAGTCTCAGTTAAATTATTCTAATACGTTATTAGGAACAATAGCTGAACAACTAGATAGCGTAGAAAATCAATTAATATCCCTTCCACATATACCTAAAAGAATAGACTCGTATAAAGATTTCCCCATAGACCCACACAGACCTATATATAAACTAGTTAATGTTCCTGAAAAAGAATTGAAAGAAATAAAATTAGGACCCAACCAAGATGACCTAATTAATGATCTCGTAAGAAAATTAACCAAACTAGTCGTTACCACCCCTCAAGTTAACACCTTAACTAGAGATGATGATGATTTAGAGATAAATAGAATTAAGAAAAACATGGGCTATCAAGGAAAAACTAGAAATTATTATCCTCACCCAAGTTTCCCGGATGTAGGATTTGAAGAAGCAAGGGATATAGTCTCTAGCTCTTACAGTGGTAGTTCAATAGTAGAATGGAACAAAGATGGTCATAGTGAGCAAAACATCTTGAATACTATTCAAGAAATGACCATGGCAGCTGTTGCGGTGAAAATCGGATAACAAATTATTAATTAATTTGCATCGTATTTCTTTTACAACCGACTTTGATTTAACCAAAGGAAATGTTCAAGATCATTAGAAAAACCTAAGGGGAAGAGATCTAAGGTTCGGGGGTTGGTTACGCCTAGGGAAGGTATTAGCACCCTAAACGTCTGTAGTACTCTACAGGAACCTCTTGCTAATGTTATCTTATGTTTGCTAAAGTTTCTATGCTAAAGGTTGAAACCCTAGGGGTTAGTATCTAAGTATACTCGACAAAGCATCGCACTTTGCGCCTACATATCCTCGGGAATAGAATCAGAGTATGCGTAGTTCTGTTTCTACTGAATGATTGACTATGGTCAATATTCAAAGGGGAAATGAGTACAAGCTCATTGTAGAGTTTAGGAACTCTCTAAGTCTAGTTGTAATAGACCTATGATTATGTTTTAGTCAGTAGGGGAAAGTGATAAATTCATTATGATGAATATCACTAAGAGTTTAAGAAATCTCTCCTAAAGCTAGTTGTAATTTCTATTGCTTTGATGAGGCCAAGAAATAAAGTTTCTTCCTAAGAGGTTACTTAGGTTAAGATGGGAGGTCATGACTTAAGAGTTAATGTGTTTAACCTTCCTTTGGAATGGGGAAAAACAGTTGATAATAATAGATAAAACATGATAAAACTATAACATTGATATAGTATGAGAAAACAACATAAGCATGAGGATGGCAATATGTTTCATGATAAAGTATGGATAAACATGATTAAAAGAGTACATCAATATGCTTCAATCTTTAGGAAGACAAACATATAGAATGATTAAAAGAAGACATCAATATGTTTCAATCTTTAGGAAGACAAACATAGAATGATATCAAGGATGACAAATTAAAGAAGGATAATATTCATATTTAAAGTCAAGCATATGGCCAATTAACATGGATATGTTAACTTAAGAATTAAACAAGACAATTTAGTGAAATAACATTCAAAAGGAAGATTCAATTAGTCCAATTAAGAAATAATTTAAGAAACAATTAAGAAATAATTAAGCTTGAATGATTAAGAAACAATTTGAAATAAATCACATGTTAATTAGCAATGCTTAAATAAACAAGCAACAATAAATTGCTAATTAATTAACATTAAGGATTACAAATATTTGGAGTTTTGAGATAAATAGAAAAGAGTTTAAATAAACCAAAAGGTTTTAAAAAATAAAGATTTGAATATAGAAAAACTAGGAGTAAAAAAAAGAATATAAAATAATAAATAGAGAGAGCGCATGGGGTGCAAATAAGTAATAAAAATAACACATAAACCTAAATGGGCATTCTAGGGGGGTGCGTCCAGCAATTACCAGTCCCAGCCCAAAAACAAACTGGCTCGTGGATTCCATGGGGGTAGTTTGATGAGACTCTCCCATGCACACTCAGTCACCAACCGCGGATACAAAAATCTTACTAAACCAACTGCCTGGATCGAAGGTACATCGTGAGGTTCAAAAGGAAGGGGCATACTGGATCCAAAGATAATTGATATCTAATGGTAATAACGATGCCACATGTCACCGTCTTTCAAACCAGTTCAACCAAAAATAAACACGTGCACATGGAGATAAAAACAGATCCACATAGGCAAAAAGAGTGCAAACGAAATCAAAAGACTCAAACTCTCTCTCACGCCTCTTCAACACTCCCTCTCTGAACGAAACAAACCGTCCCCAAACACTAAATGGTCGCCAGAAAATGCTCGTCACAGAGGATCGCGTGAAGATGACGGTGAACAAAAATGACAAAACAAGTTGAACCAAAGTGAAAATCTCTCCGACCTCGCTCGCTAACTCGTCTCAATCGCTATGTCCGTGCTGGTTCATTTCAGGTTCGTCATCTCAGTTTCAAATGGTTTGATTTCAAAAAAATCGTTTCCATCCTCATTTCTCTATTCTGATTCTTTCTTGGTTTTGACTTTGGGATTGAAGGTTGTATTGGGTATTTGATTTGAGCATGGTTTTCGGTTGTTGGATTTTGAGAACGAGCGAAGGGTTGGATTAAGGTTATTGTTTCTAGAGAGGACGAGTTGATGGTTTGAAGTTTTGGGTCGGCTTGTCTCAAATATTCTCCTCTGCTCAAATCTTTTTGTTTTGTGGCCGAATGGTATGGTTTGTGTTGCGAGTTTACGTTGTCGTAGCGGTTTCAATCTCAAAACAGAGTGCGTACGAAGCGGTGGTTGTTGAGAACGCGTTTGAGGTTATCAAAGGTTTCACGATGGCGAAAATACGAGGTCAGTTCAACAATGGCTTAAGGTCGTGAGCAACTCCGTAGGTGGTGAACTGAAGGAAAATGAATTGTGTTGAAATTTTTGAGGGAGAACATTAACAGAGGGAAGAAACTTGAAGTGGTTATGACGTAGGTTGATGGTGGGAAGGAAAAGAGAGAAAGCATGTAAGATGGTTATACTAGGTGGTAGAGAGGAAAAGCTGGATGAAGTGAAGAAGTTAACAGTTCATGATGTGCTTATGAGTTACCGTTGTTCACTAAGCGAGGTTATTATATTGTGTCAAAATGTGGAATCATGGATAAACTCAGACAACAGTTAACGATTCAAATGAAGGCCTAAGGGAACATACCAAAATCAGATACGGGGCTCAGTGGCTACAAATTACAGGTACTCGCTTTGCCTTCTTTCCTTTGCTTCTCTTTTTCCTTTTTCTTCCTCTTGCTTTCTCTTCTCTTTTCTGAGTTGTTGCGATGATAGGGACTTCCGTACGCGTATCAGAGCAGGGCTGGTATTATTGTTGTTGTATTGTGACTATGACCACAAGAAACGACGACATCAGAACAATGGCAAAATGGGACTTAAAGACTATTGCTATGTTGAGCCGTTGTCGAAGTTGTCGAAATGTTGCAGTGTTGTGGTTGCTGCAAAATAGACCTGAGTTTTGTTGTGTTGTTGCAAATGAGTCACAAAACTAGTTGGTGAGTTGAGTGTCGACATAACTTTGGTGTAATGTGGTAGTGATTATGGTAAGATCATGTTTGATGTGGTAGCCTTGATTTTGGTGCGTTCATGGGCGGAACGGTGGACAAGAGGGGATGTGAACAAGGTTTTTTGGAGCTTGAAGATATAGTGATTTAAAGTAGTAGTAGGGAGACCGTGAGTGTTTCTTTAAAGGTTGAAGGTTATACAGAATGATGGTCAGGAGGGTGCTATTACTTTGTGATTTTGAATATGTGTTCTTTCTGCAGTTTCTCTGCGTCCCCCCCCCCCCCCACCCCCCACTTCCTGTTCTTCTTTTTCTTCTTATAAGAACTTATTCTTAAACCATTTGAATTTCAACCGTTTGGTTTGCAGGTTTACGTTGGAGAAGGCTGGCAAAAAAAGTTCGTACGGTTTGGCAGAGTATGGCAGCATGTGTTGTTGCTGTTGCTTCAGGACATCTCAGCAAGTTTTTGGGGAACTGGTGTGGTTCGTACGATTGGAGTGGGAAGAAAATTACCACTATTGCTTCTTCTTTTCAAATGGTCACTAATGTATTTCAATGTAACAGACCTAAAGTATTTGTTAAATATATTATATTATAGTAGCTGCAAAGTTGGACTTGTATGGTCACAATTCATGTTTTGAGCTGGGAGAGATGCTCTCTCATTTACCTTGTAATATACCAAAAATAAATAAGAGTAACAAGTTTTCTAATTTGCTTAGACAAAATGATTAAAAAGATTAAATGACTAATTAACTAAATCTATGTTATAATTAAAATTAAAGTTAACTGAAAAGAGATATAAACTAAAATAATTTCGACACTAAATTAAAAACAAAAGAAAATGAAATTAATAAACACTAAATTAATTGACTTTAATTAAAATGTGAACTAAATTAAGAATAATTATGTTATAATTAAACTAAAAAAGTAAACTTTAGTCAAATTCTAAATAAAATTTAAAATAAGGCAAATTCTAAAATGAAATTATAAAATGGCTAAAAACGAAAGATCGGTGATAAAAAAAGATATGATAATGATTAGACAATTCTGAGGGTAAAATTTGGGGTACAACAGTTGCCCCTATTTAAATATCTTCACCTGATGACATGAGAGATGAAGATCCTCATGGAATCAAAAGTGAAAGATATTTGAATACAGATAATCGAAAATTTTGCCCTCAGATGCACACACATTCAATGCAACAGACATGATGCCAAGGAAGATGCAAAGATGCAGACACGACGAGACACCGAAGGACAAACAGGAAGCAAAAAGATGAGCTTCACTGGGGAAAGACAAAAGCTAGTATCCATGAGAAAAATTCACTGGGAATACGGGCCAACCAACGAAAGAGACTCACTAGGGAGACTCCAAAGAAACACTGGGGAAAAGACCACAGACAATCTTCACCGGGGAAAGATCCGGGGAGATAGACTACTGGGGACAAAGCAAAACCCACGTTCTTCCTGGGTATGAACCCAGAAAGAAGAACCTAATCACTAGGGATCAGCCTAAAAGGACAGACAACCAAGCAGAGACTTCCTGGGGATCTTATACTGAAGAGTTCAAAATGGGATCTTCAAGAAAAGCCAGGAAGACAGAGACAAACCCTGCGCACCAGGTAGGAGTCTTAAAATTGAATAAATTTGTTCCAAGAAACTTAGCTTAAAGCAATTTCAGAAAAGAAACAAGATAAGGGTTCAATGTTCGACACGATTCGAACAAGAACAGTTTTAAAACGAAAGACAGTGCTTGACACGATTCAAGCAAAGTCCCAATTCAAGTTCGACACGATTCGAACAGGAATGGTTTTAAAACAAGGGTCAGTATCTGACACGATTCGAACAAAGACTTTGTTCAGGTTTGGCACGATTCAAACAAGAACAGAAAAGACAATGCTTGACACGATTCAAACAAAGTCCAAGTTCAAGTTTGACACGATTCAAACAAGAACACAAAAGACAGTGCTTGACGCGATTCAAACAAAGTCCAAGTTCAAGTTTGACACGATTCAAACGAGAACACTTTTCCAAAATCTTTAAAGTTAAACCTCTTGGGGAATAGCAAAAAGGTTTTAAAGATTCAAATCTGGCGCGCAAAGGTTAAGACCGGACAGGCACGACACAAAGCAAACCGGGAATATCTTTACTTCACTGGGGAAATAAAGACAGGCACAACAAAAGACCACAAGCAGAACAAAGCACAAGAATGCAAAATCTGGCACTCAAAGGTGGTGACCGAACGTAAGCATAGCTTAGGCAAAGATTTTGGATATACCGGGAATGTTTTTACTCCACGGGGAAGTAAAGGTTCACATCGTCAAAGGATAGACGGTAAGGGATAATTGAATTGAAGGTTTACATCATCAAAGGAAGAAAACTGACATCGTCAAAGGATTGACGAAAAAAGCAGTTGATTTAAATAAAGGTTGACATCATCAAAGGGTTGATGGTATGAAAATTGACATCGCCAAAGCAGTTGATTGACATCATCAAAGGGTTGATGGAAAAACTGACATCGCCAAAGCAGTTGATTGACATCATCAAAGGGTTGATGGAAAAACTGACATCGCCAAAGCAGTTGATTGACATCATCAAAGGGTTGATGGAAAAACTGACATCGCCAAAGCAGTTGATTGACATCATCAAAGGGTTGATGGAAAAACTGACATCGTCAAAGGGTTGACGGAAAAAGCAGTTGAACGGCATCATCAAAGGGTTGATGGAGAAAACAGACATCGTCAAAGGGTTGATGGAAAAAATAGTTGAATGACATCATCAAAGGGTTGATGGAAAAAGCAGTTGGATGGCATCATCAAAGGGTTGATGGAGAAAACTGACATCGTCAAAGCGTTGACGGAAAAAGCAGTTGAACGGCATCATCAAAGGGTTGATGGAGAAAACATATTAGAGGTAAAATCAAGGACAGATAAACTTCTCGTGAGAGATGGCCACCAATTGTTGGGTATAAATTCCAAAGAGATGTTGATATTACAACATTGCTGGAGAAATAACTTTGTCTTCAATGGGGATTCAAAAAGAATCTTCTTGCGAGACTCGGTGCAAAATAAATGCACCATCAAAAGTAGGTTCAGAAACCACACCTGCCAGGGACCAAAGTTCAATCTAGGAACAAGCTAGAAAGAAACGGTCAAACAAGACTCCAATTGAGGAATGAACTCAAATGGGGACTTATCTTATCCAAATGTGGAAAAGATAACTGAAACAACCATCATCCACGAGGATATAACTCTGTGGGGAATTCAGAAAAGATGGGCACTTTATGCTTAGGGCTGACAACTCTATTGGAGAGAATAGACAAACCTAGTCACTTGGGGAGAAACGCCAAAGTGAACCAAAGACAGGAAAACACCAGAAAAGGAAACAGAGAAATGCAAAGATGCTATGCATATGAGTGCTTATGCCATGCTTATGCTTATGCTGACAAAACAGGTAAGCGAAACTAGACTGGAGATGAAATAAAACATCTCGACAAGGGTACCCAGCCAAACCCAACTGGTCGGAGCAATACTGGGGATGAAGAAGAAGGATGAACAACTTCGTTGGTGAAAAGAGCATTCCACTTGAGGTATGACATCATGAGGATTGCCATCGTGAGCTTGATCTCTTTGCTGGCAGAGAATCCATGGAGAATTTTTCAAGATTAGCCGAAGTAACAGCTTACTGGAAAGCTTAGCAAAAGATACCATAGGAACAGAGTAATCCTGCATTCTGACTTATATGACGATCATCTTTGAATTTTGTCTGCCCCAAGCTAAGACGATAACAAGAGGATTTTATAGAAGAATTGGCACACAGGGTGCTTCAATATCTTCAAACTCTTGGAGAGATCTCGGCATAACTGCCCCAGATTAGGGGATGAATAACCAAAAGAATTTTACAGAAGGATTGAAATACCAGATACTTCAATATCTTCCAACTTGAATAATCAAAAGAATTTTACGGAAGAAATGAAATACTAGATGATTCAGTATCTTCCAACTTGAACAATCAAAAGAATTTTATGGAAGAAATGAAATACCAGATGGTTCAATCTCTTCCAACTTGAATCTTCAAAAGAATTTTACGGAAGGATTGAAATACCAGATGATTCAATATCTTCCAACTTGAATAATTAAAAGAATTTTACAGAAGAAATGAAATACCAGATGGTTCAATCTCTTCCAACTTGAATCTTCAAAAGAATTTTACGGAAGGATTGAAATACCAGATGATTCAATATCTTCCAACTTGAATCTTCAAAAGAATTTTACGGAAGGATTGAAATACCAGATGATTCAATATCTTCCAACTTGAATCTTGACGTAGCTGTTTCGGTTCAGTTATACTCGAGATACTCAAACTGTAGTAGAAATTACTGGGGAACGGATTTGCCCCTGTTGATGGGTTATTGCAGACAAAACTCGTCATAAGATGATCTCAAGAATATTTGGCGCAATATCTTGAATTTGCAGAATTCTGCCTCTGATTCACCAACTCTTGGGATAATAGATTGGCAAACCTCACACTTGGTTGCCCCTGACTGAGTCAGATTTCCTTTATCAAGTTGAATTCTTTGACTGACCATGTTTGTTGGGATTCCATGATATCGAATGGTATTGCAAACAAGTGTTGTTCATTAAAATTGGTAAAATTTAATGCAAAGTTTTGAAAATAAAGCTTTTGATGGAAGCACACGCTGATTGACTAAATCAAGAACAAAGGTGAATCTGATTATTACGGAAGAAGTGATCAACACACGCAGAAATAGCAAAGATTATTAGGAGTCAGGTTATTCAACCTTGCTGTAGTATGCTTTCAAAACAACCTTACCTCAATTAGGTCTTTTAGGGGTTGTGATGTGGTATGGTTCATGGTTTATGAAACAAAAGATAAAGGCTCAAATCTTACGCTCAGTTAACTTAAGATATACGTTCAAATCTCCGAAAATAGGAAGTCACTTGATTTGAAAGCTGTCTGGTGCCTTATGTGAAACGCTCGTGTTTGAATGCATAACCGAGTTAAACTGAGAACTACCCTGCCCCAAGGTTGAGATTGAAGGTTTTTTTGTGCAAAGAAAGGAAACTTCTAGGCTCGAAAGGGTTAACAAGGGATAATCAATGTTAGGAAATGTGAAACAATGCCTTACATCCTTGGCGAGGTTTATTTGAAAGTATACCACAACAATTATGAACATGTGGTTTTCATCATCCTCCCTAATCTTTGCTTAAAAGAAATTTGAAAAAGGAGGTGAAAAAGATATATTTTTGCTTTTATGAAAATAAAAGTAAATGAGTGAAACGAATGGATTTAACCAAAAGATGCATAAATATTTCGTTAATCTTGCCAATTTGAAAGTACAATACAGCTTATAAGCAAACAGATTCAAATATGCAAAGAGAATACAACAAAAATGCTAAACAGCCAAATTATTTCCAGCTTTAGGGAATTGAAATTTCCTTCTGAATCTGCCAAGCTGAGATAGCCATCTTCAAAACTGATTGTCAAAATCCGCCTGAGAATTATCTTCACATCCACTCTCGACAATTCCTTCCTCTTCAGGGTCTGATGAATATGCTCGATTAGGTGAAGGACTATTGATTTGAATTCCTTGAGGCGTGAACGAGAACATATTGGAGTCGAGCAGAGTCTGAACTTTGCTTCTAAGTACCTTACAGTCTTCGGTCGAATGCCCCTGTGCCCCAGCGTGGTAGTCACATCGGGCGTTGGTATCAAAGCCTGGTGGGTAGGGAGGGATCACTGGATCTATCCCTTTTGGCACTATCAATCCCTCTTTGATTAAATCTGGCAGGAACTGATTGTATGGTATTGGCAACGGAGTGAAATTCCTCTCTGGCTTCCTCGACCTTTGTCGTGCATGCTGACGTGGCTGACGGCGATAGGACCGTTGATACAGAAGAGGTCTTCGGTTTGTAGAAGAATATTGCCCCCGTGGAGAGATTGGTGTCTGATGCAAAGACCCAAAAGGTTGCTGACGCTGAACACTTGAGTTGTAGAAGCGCTGAGGTATTTGGGATTCCCATATAGGATTACTTTCCTTCTCCCATTCTTCTTGAGAACTGGCAACTAATTTATTCTCATCGGCTGGGATATTCGAGATGCCTCGGATCTTTCCTTTCTGGAGACCACTCTCAATGCGTTCTCCAGTTTTAACCAATTCAGAAAAGTTTGACGTCACAGTGCTAAACAACTTTTCTCGGTATATACCTTGCAAAGTATCCACGAATCAGTCAACCAATTCCTTGTCCGAAAGTGGTGGTTGAACACGAGCAGCTACTTCTCTCCACCTCTGAGCATACTTTCTGAAGGACTCATTTTCTTCTTGAGATAAGTCTAGAAAATGTAGGCGGCTGGGAGCCAAATCAAGATTGTAGTTGTATTGCTTTACAAAAGCACTGGCTAGGTCTGACCATTATTGGACATGACTGCTCTCTAGCTGCATATACCAGTGCAGTGATGCTCCACTTAGACTGTTTTGGAAACAATGGATCATGAGTTTGTCATTGAGGACATGTGAAGTCATTCCTCTGCAAAACATCACCAAATGCTGCTTTGGACAACTATCCCTTTTATACTTCTCAAACTTTGGTGTCTTGAACTTAGGAGGTATCACAAGATCGGGTACCAAACACATGTCCAAAGCATTCCGATCAGCAGTGTCACGGCCTACAATGGCATCAAGCTTCTTTTCCATGGCACTACATTTTTCCATTAGCTTAATGTCTCGTGGATCCTGGGTTTTCATCACAGGGACCACTCCTTGGGAATCTGACTCGGAGAATGCAAAACTGCGGTATTCCGTAGCATCAATAGAAGAAGAATGTCCATCTCGGACAACGGCATGTTCTTGTATAAACTGGTTTCTGACAGGAATCTGCACGGATTGAGCTTGGGCCACATTGTTCATACCCTGAATATTGGCATCTCTTTTTGCCAAGGCTGCCATAACCTGATCCAATTGGCTTCTTAACAAGTCGAAATCTGCTCTGGTCACAAACTGGTTCTGCTCCTCTGAATTCACGATCCCTTAAAAGCTTCTTCAAGTCCAATGCTGGTTTCAGGAAGGTTAGCTGGGTTACAGATAAAGGATGAGACTCAAGGCTGAGAAATGCAAATGCAATACGAATGCGCATGCAATGCGAATGTAAACCAAATGGTTTCAAGGAACTCAAAGGTGAGCTGCAAACATTTTGGAAAACTGAAAAGTTTTGTTTTAAAATCTAAGATCCCAATTGATCTTTGCGAAGAGAAGAACGTCTGAGTTCATTGAAACCAAATGGTTATCATGAGATGTATGCAATGCACAAAACACGGGCACACAAAAACACAAACATGCACACACAACAGCACACAAGTCTTATTTTTAGGGGTTATGAGCATGGAGTCAAAGGTTTACCCATCCCAATAGGTATGTACTACTGGTTTTCACCTGCCGAACAAGGTTCTAAAGAGTTCCCAGAGTCTACAATCCATCTTTCGGATTTTAATGATTTCCCAGATGACTTGGTAATCAATAAAATTCTCAAGAGGATCTCGTCTAAGTGTAGTATCGCGTGACAACCAATTCAGAAATAGACTCCATCATGGTCTCCGCACTACATCCTAAAAGGCCAAGTGGGGTTTGGTAACTACGGTTCTCAATATCATGGGCTCCTAGTTCGAGAGTAGCACGCTTTCACGAATAGGATCGTTCAACATAACTAGACTCTCGAGAGGGCCCCAATTGAGTGATGGTGTTCTCAATTCAACTTTTTCAAGAATCGACTCCCTCAAAGCCTCCTTGAATATACCATCGTCCTATCATAAGTGTACGCTCAAATCTGGGTATAGGATTTATTTCACTCATAGATATCAACCCAAATCAGACAGGATAATCAAAACATAGAACAGATATGACAGGTATATAAGCAAATATGACATACAAGCATATACAAGCAAACAAGCAAAGCATGAATAACATAAAAACAAGATAGGCTTAACCCTCTTAAGAGAGGACCAACAATAGGTCTAACTCAGCTCTGAATTCCCCAGTGAAGTCGCCATTTCTGTTGCGGTGAAAATCGGATAACAAATTATTAATTAATTTGCATCGTATTTCTTTTACAACCGACTTTGATTTATCCAAAGGAAAGGTTCAAGATCGTTAGAAAAACCTAAGGGGAAGAGATCTAAAGTTCGGGGGTTGGTTACGCCTAGGGAAGGTATTAGCACCCTAAACGTCTGTAGTACTCTACAAGAACCTCTTGCTAATGTTATCTTATGTTTGCTAAAGGTTCTATGCTAAAGGTTGAAACCCTAGGGGTTAGTATCTAAGTATACTCGACAAAGCATCGCACTTTGCGCCTACGTATCCTCGGGAATAGAATTAGAGTATGCGTAGTTCTGTTTCTACTGAATGATTGACTATGGTCAACATTCAGAGGGGAAATGAGTACAAGCTCATTGTAGAGTTTAGGAACTCTCTAAGTCTAGTTGTAATAGACCTATGATTATGTTTTAGTCAGTAGGGGAAAGTGATAAATTCATTATGATGAATATCACTAAGAGTTTAAGAACTCTCTCCTAAAGCTAGTTGTAATTTCTATGGCTTTAATGAGGCCAAGAAATAAAGTTTCTTCCTAAGAGGTTACTTAGGTTAAGATGGGAGGTCATGACTTAAGAGTTAATGTGTTTAACCTTCCTTTGGAATGGGGAAAAACAGTTGATAATAATAGATAAAACATGATAAAACTATAACATTGATATAGTATGAGAAAACAACATAAGCATGAGGATGGCAATATGTTTCATGATAAAGTATGGATAAACATGATTAAAAGAGTACATCAATATGCTTCAATCTTTAGGAAAACAAACATATAGAATGATTAAAAGAACACATCAATATGTTTCAATCTTTAGGAAGACAAACATAGAATGATATCAAGGATGACAAATTAAAGAAGGATAATATTCATATTTAAAGTCAAGCATATGGCCAATCAACATGGATATGTTAACTTAAGAATTAAACAAGACAATTTAGTGAAATAACATTCAAAAGGAAGATTCAATTAGTCCAATTAAGAAATAATTTAAGAAACAATTAAGAAATAATTAAGCTTGAATGATTAAGAAACAATTTGAAATAAATCACATGTTAATTAACAATGCTTAAATAAACAAGCAACAATAAATTGCTTATTAATTAACATTAAGGATTACAAATATTTGGAGTTTTGAGATAAATAGAAAAGAGTTTAAATAAACCAAAAGGTTTTAAAAAAGAAAGATTTGAATATAGAAAAACTAGGAGTAAAAAAAACAATATAAAATAATAAATAGAGAGAGCGCATGGGGTGCAAATAAGTAATAAAAATAACACATAAACCTAAATGGGCATTCTAGGGGGTGCGTCCAGCAATTACCAGTCCCAGCCCAAAACCAAACTGGCTCGTGGATTCCATGGGGGGAGTTTGATGAGACTCTCCCATGCACACTCAGTCACCAACCGCGGATACAAAAATCTTACTAAACCAACCGCCTGGATCGAAGGTACACCGTGAGGTTCAAAAGGAAGGGGCATACTGGATCCAAAGATAATTGATATCTAATGGTAATAACGGTGCCACATGTCACTGTCTTTCAAACCAGTTCAACCAAAAATAAACACGTGCACATGGAGATAAGAACAGATCCGCATAGGCAAAAAGAGTGCAAACAAAATCAAAAGACTCAAACTCTCTCTCACGCCTCTTCAACACTCCCTCTCTGAATGAAACAAACCGTCCCCAAACCCTAAATGGTCGCCGGAAAATGCTCGTCGCGGAGGATCGCGTGAAGATGACGGTGAACAAAAACGACAGAACAAGTTGAACTAAAGTGAAAATCTCTCCGACCTCGCTCGCTAACTCGTCTCAATCGCTATGTCCGTGCTGGTTCGTTTCAGGTTCGTCATCTCAGTTTCAAATGGTTTGATTTCAAAAAATCATTTCCATCCTCATTTCTCTATTCTGATTCTTTCCTGGTTTTGACTTTAGGGTTGAAGGTTGTATTGGGTATTTGATTTGAGCGTGGTTTTCGGTTGTTGGATTTTGAGAATGAGCGAAGGGTTGGATTAAGGTTATTGTTTCTGGAGAGGACGAGTTGATGGTTTAAAGTTTTGGGTCGGTTTGTCTCAAATATTCTCCTCTGCTCAAATCTCTTTGTTTTGTGGCCGAATGGTATGGTTTGTGTTGCGAGTTTACGTTGTCGTCGCGGTTTCAATCTCAAAACAGAGTACGTACGAAGCGGTGGTTGTTGAGAACGCGTTTGAGGTTATCAAAGGTTTCACGATGGCGAAAATATGAGGTCAGTTCAACAATGGCTTAAGGTCGTGAGCAGCTCCGTAGGTGGTGAACTGAAGGAAAATGAATTGTGTTGAACTTTTTGAGGGAGAACATTAACAGAGGGATAGAGGGAAGAAACTTGAAGTGGTTATGACGTAGGTTGATGGCGGGAGGGAAAAGAGAGAAAGCGTGTAAGATGGTGATACTAGGTGGTAGAGAGGAAAAGCTGGATGAAGTGAAGAAGTTAACAGTTCATGATGTGCTTATGAGTTACCGTTGTTCACTAAGCGAGGTTATTATATTATGTCAAAATGTGGAATCATGGATAAACTCAGACAACAGTTAACGATTCAAATGAAGGCCTAAGGGAACATACCGAAATCAGACGCGGGGCTCAGTGGCTACAAATTACAGGTACTCGCTTTGCCTTCTTTCCTTTGCTTCTCTTTTTCCTTTTTCTTCCTCTTGCTTTCTCTTCTCTTTTCTGAGTTGTTACGATGATAGGGACTTCCGTACGCGTATCAGAGCTTGGCTGGTATTGTTGTTATTGTATTGTGACTATGACCATAAGAAACGACGACATCAGAACAATGGCGAAATGGGACTTGAAGACTGTTGCTATGTTGAGCTATTGTCGAAGTTGTCGAAATGTTGCAGTGTTGTGGTTGCTGCAAAATAGACCTGAGTTTTGTTGTGTTGTTGCAAATGAGTCACGAAACTAGTTGGTGAGTTGAGTGTCGACATAACTTTGGTGTAATGTGGTAGTGATTATGGTAAGATCATGTTTGATGTGGTAGCCTTGATTTTGGTGCGTTCATGGGTGGAACGGTGGACAAGAGAGGATGTGAACAAGGTTTTTTGGAGCTTGAAGATAAAGTGATTTAAAGTAGTAGTAGGGAGACTGTGAGTGTTGCTTTAAAGGTTGAAGGTTATACAGAATGATGGTCAGGAGGGTGCTATTACTTTGTGATTTTGAATGTGTGTTCTTTCTGCAGTTTCTCTGCGTCTCCCCCACTTCCTGTTCTTCTTTTTCTTCTTATAAGAACTTATTCTTAAACCATTTGAATTTCGACCGTTTGGTTTGCAGGTTTACGTTGGAGAAGGCTAGCAAAAAAAGTTCGTACGGTTTGGCAGAGTATGGCAGCATGTGTTGTTGTTGTTGCTTCAGGACATCTCAGCAAGTTTTTGGGGAACTGGTGTGGTTCGTACGATTGGAGTGGGAAGAAAATTACCACTATTGCTTCTTCTTTTCAAATGGTCACTAATGTATTTCAATGTAACAGACCTAAAGTATTTGTTAAATATATTATATTATAGTAGCTGCAAAGTTGGACTTGTATGGTCACAATTCATGTTTTGAGCTGGGAGAGATGCTCTCTCATTTACCTTGTAATATACCAAAAATAAATAAGAGTAACAAGTTTTCTAATTTGCTTAGACAAAATGATTAAAAAGATTAAATGACTAATTAACTAAATCTATGTTATAATTAAAATTAAAGTTAACTGAAAAGAGATATAAACTAAAATAATTTCGACACTAAATTAAAAACAAAAGAAAATGAAATTAATAAACACTAAATTAATTGACATTAATTAAAATGCTAACTAAATTAAGAATAATTATGTTATAATTAAACTAAAAAAGTAAACTTTAGTCAAATTCTAAATAAAATTTAAAATAAGGCAAATTCTAAAATGAAATTATAAAATGGCTAAAAATGAAAGATCGCTGATAAAAAAAGATATGATAATGATTAGACAATTCTGAGGGTAAAATTTGGGGTACAACAGCAGCTATAACTTTTAAGTCCATATCAAATAATACAGATAAAAAAAGCAGCAATATTAATAATTATTGGTTTCACTGGTCAATTAAAGGGATGGTGGGATAATATGATAAGTACGGAAGAAAAAAAAATGCTATATTA
Organism: Lathyrus tuberosus; assembly: GCA_022829125.1. Taxonomy (NCBI): domain Eukaryota; kingdom Viridiplantae; phylum Streptophyta; class Magnoliopsida; order Fabales; family Fabaceae; genus Lathyrus; species Lathyrus tuberosus. Next base: position 19,977,586 of record JALAZF010000057.1, on the reverse strand, counting down.
AAAGCCAAAAAACTTGACCCAATTACAAACACCCCTGGCGACGAAGACGTTGTAAATACCTTATTATATACCATTACTAAACATTTTGTTTGAGACCCAGCTCAAATCCAAGATAGAGCTGCAGACCAATTAGCCAATCTTTATTGCCCTACTATGAGTGATTATCGTTGGTATAAAGATATGTTTTTATCAAAACTATGTAATAGGCCTGATGGTGCAGCAGATTATTGGAAAGAGCAATTTATAGCTGGTTTACCTAGACTTTTAGCCGAAAAGGTTAGGATGGCCATTAAAGTCAAAAGCAATGGAGTAATTCCTTACTCTGTGTTAACCTTTGGTCAAATATCTAGCCAAATCATAGAAACCGGAATGGGAATTTGTACAGATTTTAAGATCCAAAACAAAATTAAATCTGAAGTTAACTAGAGTAGAAAAGAATTAGGTTCATTCTGTGAACAATTTGGAATAGAACCTATTAAAGCTCCTAGTAAGAAAGCTAAGAAGAAATACAAACAAAATTCTAGTTATAAACCATATAAAAAATGAAGAAATTATTCAAAGAATCTTGAAGGAACTTCTGGCGAGAAAACCTATAAAAAATCTCGTAAGAAGAAAAAGACTCCTAAGGATTCTAACAAATCTGATATTAAATGTTTCAAATGTGGGCGTTTTGGTCATTACGCAAAAACTTGTCGTGTTAAGCAAAGAATTAATGAAATTGAGAATTTAGAAATTAATAAAGAAATAAAAGAAAATTTAATTAACATATTAAAAGATATTATGCTAAACGACGACTCATCTAACACTTCGTCAGAAGAATCTTCTTACGAAGAAGATAACCTTAATCAACTGAATAATTCTGACTCAGAAATAAGTTCAGAAGAAGACTACTACTTGGGCGCAGAATTATGTTCTTGCGACAAGTGTATTAAAATAGTTCATGTCATCACCAGCGAACAAGCAGACACACTAATAAATATATTAAAGGAAATGCCTGAATCTCCTCAAAAGGAAGAATTCATGTTACAAATTAAAGCAATGATAGAAAGAGAAGAACAACAGAAGAATACAGTTCAAAAAATAGAATTTAAAGAAATTATGAATAGATTCAAACCTGTTGTTATTCCTCAAGTAACTATTAAAGATTTACAAAATGAAATCTCTAGTATGAAACAAGAGATAGAATTACTAAAAGTAAAAGATTTAGAGTTAGAAATAAAATATTTAGAATTAAAGGGAAAACAAATATTAAATAATAATCCAATTAGTGCTTCAACGGGAGAAGATACTCCTGGAACGTCTGGAGACAATCCCGCTTATATTGCCACGTTAAATAGAATGATTACTCATAAATGGCTTTGTCCAATTACCTTAGTTATTAAAGATCAAAGATTTGATCTTGTAGCATTAATTGATTTTGGTGCAGATATGAACTGCATCCAAGAAGGATTAATCCCCACAAAATATTATGAGAAAACATTACAAGGGTTAAAGGGTGCAGGAGGTCAAAGATTAGAAGTTCAATATAAATTAATAGATGCAAAAATTTGTAAAGATCATGTCTGCTATAAAACTAATTTTTTATTAGTTAAAAATATTCATCAACATATTATCTTAGGTACTCCCTTTTTATCCCTATTATATCCGTTTAAAGTCACACATATGGCTATAACTTCAAAAGCCTTGGGAAGGGAAGTTAGTTTTCAATTTTTTGAATCACCTAGAATAAAAGACTTAAATAATGTTCAAGATGTTTCTACATCTCCTACTGTTAATCTAATATCTCGGAAGAAAAAACATATTAATATGTTAAATAAAGAAATTCATTATAAAAGAATAGAAAGCCAGATAGAATCCAAAGCAATAAAAGATAAAATTATTTTATTACAACAAAGGTTTGAAAAAGAAATATGTGTTGAACATCCCAATGCCTTTTGGGATAGAAAGCAACATATTATATCATTACCTTATGAACCAGATTTTAAAGAAAGGTCTATACCCACCAAGGCAAGACCTATCCAAATGAATCAACAATATTCAGATTATTGTAAAAAAGAAATTAAAGATTATCTTGATAAAAAATTAATTAGGCCTAGAAAATCGCCTTGGAGTTGCACAGGGTTTTATGTTAATAATCCGGGAGAATTAGAAAGAGGTGCTCCTAGATTAGTTATTAATTACAAACCATTAAATAAAGTTTTACAATGGATTAGATACCCTATACCTAATAAAAAGGATTTAATTGGTAGATTAGCCAACTCAGTTATATTTTCTAAGTTTGATTTAAAATCCGGTTATTACCAAATCCAATTAGAAGAAAAAGATAAATATAAAACTGCTTTTGTAGTCCCCTTTGGACATTACGAATGGAACGTAATGCCACTAGGATTAAAAAATGCCCCTAGTGAATTCCAACATATTATGAATGACATACTTAATGATTACCAAGATTTTTCTATTGTCTATCTAGATGATATATTAGTATTTTTCCAATTCTCTTAATCAACACTTTGAACACTTAGAAAAATTCTTTGAAGTAATAAAAGATAATGGATTAGTACTATCAGCGAGAAAAATGAAATTATTTCAAGTTAATGTTAGGTTTTTAGGATTTAATATATATCAAGGGACAATCACCCCTATTAGCAGAGCCATAGAATTTGGTGACAAATTTCCTGATGAATTAAAAGACAAAACTCAATTACAAAGATTCTTAGGATGTGTTAATTACGTGGCAGATTTTATCCCTAACATTAGAGTCATCTGTTTACCGTTATTCAAAAGACTTAGGAAGAACCCTCCTCCTTGGGATGAGTCTGAGTCAAAGTATTAGAAAAATCAAACAAATAATCAAGAAATTACCATGCTTAGGAATTCCAGATCCCCAAGCTTTTCTTATAGTGGACACCGATTCCTCTGATCTAGGCTTTGGAGGAATATTAAAACAAAAAATACCAGAGTTACCAACAGAACAAGTAGTGAGATATTACTCAGGAACTTGGAACCCAGCCCAGTTAAATTATAGTACTGTTAAAAAAGAAGTTTTAGCAATTGTTTTATGCATAATGAAATTCCAAGATGATTTGTTTTCTAAACAATTTTTATTAAGATCTGATTGCAAAGCTGCAAAAGAAGTTTTAGAAAAAGATGTTAAAAATTTGGTTTCCAAACATATTTTTGCCAGATGGCAAGCATTATTATCTTGTTTTGATTTTGAAATTGAGCATATTAAAAAAGAGAAAAATTCTTTACCAGATTTTCTTACCAGAGAATTCTTACAGGGTAGCAAAGATGGGCAAAAAAGATAATTATGCCCCTCCTCTCGAGGAGTCATCAAAAAGCATTACTACAGGTGCAGGTATTACTAAAAATATTACAGCTAAACAAGTATTACAGACCCCTATTGCTTCTTCGTCATTACAAACCCAGAACAAATTTACTCCATTAACACCCTTAGCCTTACCAGCTTTTTATCCTCCCACGACATCATTTTCACCTAGGGCCATTAGACCATCTTCAAACTCTAGATTAGTTTCTCCTTTAGCCTTTGCATTAAACACCCCTTCGTCATTAGTCAACCCTCCTAGAAATCCAGAAAAATTACCCTTCTATACTCCTCCAGAAAATTTATTCTGTCCTTTCATAGAAAAAACCTATAAAAGAATCCTTTTCCTTTTAGAGCCAGAATATAGCTTTGAAGGATCACTATTACAAATTACTTCTAAATTTTTCCCACAAGGTTTTCATTATCTTCCTTCATCTCCAAAAAAGACCAGATTATTCTATGAGTTTATTTTAGTAGATATTGAGTTCATTGACTTGACTCATACTTATGATAAAAATGACAAAAACAAGATTATTTTCTCCAAGTTCAAGATTTTAAAGATTATATCACCTTCAGACTGGAAGGCTCTTCCTTCCAACTTAAAGAGTTTTACTAGACGTTTCTCTCCCCAGCATTATTCTTATTATGATTATATGGATGCTTGGAACAACATGTTGTATTACCAACCCTTTGACCACTCTTGGTTCATTTGGTTTCGCAAGGATTTTCCTTTACATTTCCCATTATGGTTTATTAAATGGTTCCATGAATGGGGCCCTGAAGTTAGCATTTATCCAGACTTTGCAGCTCAAGCTTTCTAGAAGTTTAAGAAAGAAATTAACTTTCCTGACCACATGAAATTATTAGCTTTTCATGCAAGCTTAGGAATTTCTTGGATTACTTCTTGGACATTCAAAAAAGATTTATCTGTCCCAGATTCCGATATTTTTTGGATCATTAGATGTAACAAAATTAAATGGTGGAATAAATTTAATCCCAGTTTTATTGGAGATTCCATGATCCAAGTTTGGTTTCAGAAGAATCCCAGATATCTCATTAAAGGTCCAGATACAATCAAAGAAAATGAATTTTTGGCTGAAAAGTCTAAATTCTTAGCAGAATTATCTTCCTCATCTAACAAGAAGGATTTTCTTAAAAAATTACAGGCAGCCATTTTTGAATCAGACATTAACAATGATGAAGACTCAGTAGGATCTTCGCAAAGCTTTACCCCGGTTAACGAAGATGATTGTTATGGCATTGTAGATCTGCAAGATTAATCCATTATGTGATTGTGACAGGAACAAAGAGACATTATGGCAGACAACCATTAAATCAAGCATTATCTTTACTTTTGGGAAAGCAGGATTCGTTCTTATCCACACTTCATTATCTTGGCAGACAAAGCCGTTTAGCTTTACTTTTTCTTTTGACAATTATGTAAAGTTGTTTGTTCTTTAGGCTTTAGGTCCTTTTCACCTTTAGCTTTTGTGTTTTGTAATTATGTTAAACTGACATCTGTCAGTTAGTCTTTAGTCTTCCTTCTAGTCTATATAAGGAAGCATTTTCTCTTGTTTGAGGGCATCGAAAATTTCTCTGAGCCTAACCATCTTTGAATCTTCGAATCTCTCTGTAAGCTTTTCAATATCTATCAATAAAATGTTTTGTGTTAATATCTTCCTTATTTTAACTTTTCAAATCACATTTTTATTAACAACTGAATTAGATATTTTCCTTGATGATCTTCCCCTATTCTCTCATTACTTTTTATGGGTTTCCTTTTGTTTCTTAGAACTTATTAAACTTATTACCATCATTTACGATCCATCCTTATATATATATATATATATATATATATATATATATATAGGGAAATGCTAACACACACCCAAAATTGGTGGGTCCCACACAAAAATACACTACATCTATTTTCTTTCTATTTTTTTCTTCATCTTTCTAATGTGGATCCCACCTAAAATTGGTGGACCCCACACAAAAATAGATTAAGGTGTATGTTGCTAATGCACATCTATATGGGTGTGCATTAGCATAACTCATATATATATATATATATATATATATGTATATATATCTATATATATATATATATATATATATATATATATATATATATATATATATATAATCACAAAAACATATTTAATTGGTAAACATTTTGTTAAATTAGTTAAAATATATATTCTTAATTTTATTTTAATTTTCTTCTTATTTTTATTTATTTATTGCTAATGTGATTTTCCCTTTTTCGATTCTTCTTCATTTCTTATTTTATTTTTGTTTGCTAATTTTTTGTTCTATTTATTTCTTATTTGTTTTGTTCTATCTATTTATTTTCTTGTTATTTCATCATTAACTTTTTTTCTTCTTCTTATTTCACCATTAACTTAGTTCGAATTATTCTCATCAGTAAGACTAAATTGTCATTTATGTTCTATCGGAACGTGGACTAGGTTTGCATATATTTAAGAATATTTATTAAGATGGTCAAATCTTCTTAGGTGGGCGGTTTTGCATGGGAAGCAAGACTTAAAAAAACACTTAATTTTCAATAACTAAACCAACCATTCTTAAGGGAACAACAATGAATGATGTCGCGCGAAACAACTGAAAATGGAATTGTTGAATGAATCAATATTATAATTCTTCAAAGTTGAAAAAAGGAAACCATATTGAATTAATTAAAATATGAGAAAAAAGTGAATAAATAACACATTGATGTGGTCCCGTGACATTGCAATTAGAACATTATGTGGTGGGAATTCGATTGCCACTCAATTATCAAAATGTCATGACCTAACCAAGTCAACCTTCTTATCTTCACGTGTCATATCCTTCTTGTAACAATATACACCTCATTCTAAAAGAAAATAATGGAGGATATATATCCTTTTCATTATAAATATATTCTTTTATATATATATATATATATAATTCTTTTTGTTATATCTATTGTCCAATGTAAAAGTTTGGTTGACAGTTATGAAATTAGTTAGGAGGTTAGACGAGTAAGTTACCACTCTCTTCCGTTCTTGTAAAATAAATTTATCTTAAAATTAATGATCCTTTTTAGTTTTTAATACAATATTTATTACTTTTTCAATTATACTCACTAAAAAATATCACTTTTATCATTCTTAATTATTGATAAAGATATTTTAGTAAAATCATATTCTATTTCTTTCAGTTATATATATTTTTAAATATGTTTAAAAGTAGACAATTGAGTTAGTCATTGTAAAACGAAATGAATATTTAAAAAATTAGTTGCTTTGTAAGTAACCTTTGTTAGTAAAGTAATAAGTAAGTTTTGTTCAGCAAAATCTCTTTGTAGTCCTCTTCTATATAAGGCATCATTAAGCCATTATCAATATAAGAGAAATGAAGTGTGCAGTCACATCCAATAGTTTCAACAATAAGAAAGACATTAAGTTTTGCACTCATTACAATATCAGGACATACCATAGATGTATGCTATATAAAGCATGGATATCCTCTTCATTTTGGTAAAATAAAGCTCATCTAATGTGTTTTTCATATTATAATTCCAAATTATGTTATTCTTTCAACTATGTTCTTCATTTTTTTGATATCAAATGTGTTTTTGTAGGTGTAATTTTCTCAAGTATTTTCTTTATTTTGTATTATAATAAATGTGTCACTACTACAAAATGCTACAACAACAACGTCAGACTTACAACGCATCCTTTTATGCCGTTGTAATATGTTAAAAATTCTCGCCCATGTAAAAGCTGAGTCATTTAATGACGGTTGAGTGAAACCACCGTAGTAATAAATAAAATATATCTAGCTTCGATTCTCTGCAATTACATTTTTAAAGTACATTTAGCGTGTGACAATTAAGTCCATTATTTTAAAAATAAATTGTAAATTATTTTACAACGGTTAAGATAAACAACCATAGTAATAAATGAAATGTAACAAACTTCGATTCCCTGCAACACATTTTTTCCTTTTTTTAGGATACATTCAGCGTGTGTCACTTAAGATTCCACGACGGTTTGTTTCTCCAACCGAGATTAAAAGGTTTACTGATAAATTAAAACAAAACTTATTATGTATTTCTTTCATAAGACGCCCTAATCGAACAAGTGAGCCAGAGACGCCCTAACATTTACCCTCTTCATATCCATTCATTTGGAGCTCAAATATTGCTTAAATAAGGTACTCTTCAACATCTTCATTCCTTTTTTCTTGGTTTATGCTCAAATATTGATCGTCTTCATCATTCATTTGCTTCTTCAGCTTCGAAGTAAGGTTCTCTTCAACATCTTCATTCCTTTTTTCTTGGTTTATGCTTAAATATTGACCGTCTTCATCATTCATTTGCTTCTTCAGCTTCGAAGTAAGGTTCTCTTCAACATCTTCATTCCTTTTTTCTTGGTAATGCTCAAATATTGACCGTCTTCATCATTCATTTGCTTCTTCAGCTTCGAAGTAAGGTTCTCTTCAACATCTTCATTCCTTTTTTCTTTGTTCATATTGTATATGCTCAAGTCAGAATGAGATGTTTCATATGCTTTACGTTTAGTATGAGAGTACATCTTCATTGATTTTTTCTTTGTTCATATTGTATATGCATATGCTTGAGTTTTTGGATTAGATTTTGGCGTGTCATTCACATTATTATACATGTATAAATTTCAGAAGTTGTAATGGATCGTAGTTGGATGAAAGTCAATAGATTAGATCCGGTTTATGAGAACGGAGTTTGTGAATTCCTTGAATACGCTGATAAACATCTTCCCGACAATGATGGTATCTTTTATTGTCCTTGTGTTGTTTGCGCTAATATCAAAAAGGGTACAAAGAAAGAAATACACAATCACCTTTGTTGTGATGGTATATGTCAAAATTATATAATATGGACGTGGCGTGGTGAGGTGGATAATAAGGAAAGTCGGGTGTCACAAAGTCAAAGAGTGGAGGAAGATGAATATATGGAAGATCACCTAGAGGATATGTTCTGTGATATTGGGGAATCTTCTTTTATGAATGCTCATATTTATGATAATTTATGTCGTGATAAAGACACCCCTTTATATAAGGGATGCACAGAGTTCACACGATTGTCGGCGGTGTTAAAGTTGTTTAATCTGAAGGCAAAAAATGGATGGTCGGATAAAAGTTTCACGGAATTACTTGAATTGCTACAGCAAATGTTACCAGAAGATAACAAATTGTCGGATCGTTCCTATGAGGCCAAGAAGATATTATGTCCACTGGGTCTAGAGTATATCAAGATACATGCTTGCCCTAATGATTGCATATTATACCGAAAAGAGTATGAAGACTTGTTTCAATGTCCGAAATGTGGTGTGTCGCGTTACAAGCTGAAGGCTAGCAATGGTGATGATAATGATCACTATGACAATGTTAGTAGGAAGCATCCTCCCGCTAAAGTGTTATGGTACTTGGCAATACTTTCATGATTAAAGAGACTTTTTGCTAATTCGAATGACGCAAAGAATCTTAGATGACATGTAGATGAAAGGATTCGTGATGGAAACTTTCGCCATGTAGTTGATTCTTTGCAATGGAAGAAAATTGATTCGTTGTTTCCGGATTTTGGAGTCGAGCCAAGAAATCTTAGGCTTGGGCTTGCCACCGATGGAATGAACCCCTTTGGTAATATGAGCACTAATCATACTTCATGGCCTGTTCTTCTCACTATTTACAACCTATCTCATTGGTTGTGCATGAAGCGTAAGTATTTATTATTAAGTATGATGATTTCTGGACCACGACAACCTGGTAACGACATAGATGTTTATCTTAGTCCATTAATTGATGATTTACGACTCTTGTGGGATGAAGGCGTTGAAGTTGATGATGCATATTCTGGGGAAAAGTTTAATATACGTGCAATGTTATTTTGCACAATTAACGACTTTCCGGCTTACGGTAACTTGGCGGGATACAGTGTCAAAGGACATAAAGTGTGTCCTATATGTGAAGATGATACTTGTTATCACCAAATTGAGTTTGGAAAAAAGACCGTTTACCTTGGGCATCGAAAATTTCTAAAACCGGGTCATCCTTATCGTAGATTGCGAAAGGCTTTTAATGGAGAGCAAGAGTTTGGTGAGGCTCCTAAACCTTTAACCGGGGATGAAGTTTATCAACGGCATGAATACATTAATGTTGTCCTTGGGAAGAGAGAAAAAGAAAAAGGTGGGAAGAGAGAAAAAGAAAAAGGTGGGAAGAGAGGAAAAGAAAAAGGGGCAGTTGCGAAAAATATATGGAAAAAGAGGTCCATCTTCTTTGATCTTCCATATTGGTCAAGTCTTGATGTTAGACATTGTCTTGATGTGATGCACGTGGAGAAAAATGTGTGTGATAGTTTGATTGACACACTTCTAAACATTCTGGGTAAGACTAAAGATAGTAAGACTTCCCGTCTTGATATGGAGAAGATGAGTATACGAAAACAGTTGGCTCCAATAGAGAAAGGAAAAAGAACTTATCTGCCTCCAGCATGTCACACTCTATCTAAAAAGGAAAAGAAGATGTTCTGCGAGTGTTTCCAAGGTATTAAAGTTCCGCAAGGTTACTCATCAAACATCAAGAAACTTGTATCAATGAAAGATCTCAAGTTAATTGGTTTAAAATCTCATGATTGTCATGTATTGATGCAACAACTTCTACCAGTGGCTATCCGTGGGATTCTTCCAAAAAATGTGAGAGTAACTATAACGAGATTGTGTTCATTCTTCAATGCCATATGTAATAAAGTTCTTGATTTCAAAAAATTGGATGAATTAGAAGATGAGGCTGCCATAATCTTGTGTCAATTGGAGATGTATTTTTCGCCATCATTTTTTGACATTATGGTTCACTTACTTGTTCATCTCGTAAGAGAAATCAGAATTTGTGGTCCAGTTTATTTAAGGTGGATGTATCCAATAGAGCGATATATGAAGATCTTTAAAGGATATACGAAGAATTATCACCGACCGGAAGCTTCGATTATTGAAAGGTACATCACAGAAGAAGCTGTTGAGTTTTGTACAAACTATTTGTCGGATGCAGATTCTATAGGAATTCCAAAGTCTCGTCATGCTGACACAGACGGAAGAGGTATTCAAGGTCTAAATGTTAGGTCAATGGCTCGGGATGTATTTATTCAATCACATTTCTATATATTGAATAATATAGATGAGGTTCAACCTTTCATAGATACTCACAAAAGACTTATGAAGAAAAAATATCCCCGAATGAATGACAAGTTGTTGTTGATAGAGCATAACAATAGATTCATGGATTGGTTTAATAAAAGTGTATCTAATGATCCTAGTGCATCCGAGATACTTAGATGGTTGTCGTACGGGCCAAAATTTTGTGTCATTACCTGGAGTGCATACGACATTGGTCATTATACCTTTTATACAAAATCAAAAGATGATCGTAGTACAATGCAAAATAGTGGGGTTATGGTTGAAGCAGAATCGATGTATTTCTCTCGTTCGAAAGATAAGAATCCGGTATTGGCAACTACCGCATTTTATGGTGTCATTGATGAGATTTGGGAGATTGATTATGTTATTTTCAAAGTGCCTTTATTTAAATGCAAGTGGGTTCCCAATAATAGTAATGGTGTAGACATTGATGACTTAGGATTCACCCGGGTCGACCTTGGCAAGGCATCTTTTAATACAGAACCATTCATCATGGCTTCTCAAGCAAAACAAGTTTTCTATGTTTCCGATCCATCAGACAAATCGGGGAAATGGTCAATCATTCTCCAAGGAAAATACATTCCTCTTAGTGATGAAAGTCTTGATATTCCATCCACACCTTCTTACACAACACAAGTTCCTACCTCATATGATGAAGTTGATGGAGATGTCGTGCATGCTATACGACTCGATCATGAAGAAGGCATATGGGAAAATTAACAAGTACGTAATTTATTATTTATTCATAATATATTAATTGTATGTTATAGTTTAGAAGTATTTTTACTAACAAGTATAATTATTTGAAATCATAGGTATTTTGAGTCCAGACACCAGGCCAGGAGACAAGACACCAAGAGACAAGATACCAATACACCAAGTTACAATTATGTGAAGTTATGTAATGTGTGTAAACTGTAATATGGTATATGTGATATTTTATTTATGTAGGTTGTATGTTCTGATAAACTATAATCTGGTATATGTGATATTATGAATATGATACGATTAATATTATTATGAAAACTGTATCACAAAATGTGAATTGTATTTTTCTGCTGTGCTGAGATATGGAGAACAATAATACAGGTAAAAAAATGGGATTAATTATAAAAGCAGGATGATATTTGTTAATTTTGCAGAAACTTTAACGACGGTTATATTTCCTAACCGTTATAATATCTGGCGCGCTGTCCAGCAAAAAATAAATATCAAAACTGTGCGGCTAGGAATCGAACCGAGGACAATTATATTTATTACAACGGTGTAATGTAAAACCGTTGTGATAGTTAGCGCGTTTTCCTGTTTATTACAACGCATACAAGGCCGTCGTTGTAAGTATCATATATACAACAACAATCTACATAACAACGCCCTCGCCCGCGTCATTATATGTCATTCCCAACCGTTGTTAAATGGGTTTTTTGTAGTAGTGTTGAAATTTTGGCACAAATATCAGATGTCCTACACAGATGTTGAGACACTGATATACAACACAATGAACAAGATAACAATAAAAAGAACAGTGCAGAAAGTAAATAACACAGTGATATGTTTACCCAGTTCGGATCAACAATCCTACTCTAGGGGCTACCAAGACAGGGACGAAACCAATATACGATAGTATCAATTCACAGATCATACAATTACCGAATAATCTGCTCACTTAATCACTACCCTTCCTATGACTTCTACCTAAGACTCACCTAGGTATGAGGCCCTCCTCAAATCCCTCTGCAACCACAACCCGTGATTGGTATCTTTCCACACAAGTAACAAACCGAAAGTCACACTTTCAAAACACACAATTCTCAATACTTCAAAGCTTATGAGAATTGACACACAAGAAACTCAATGCTTAAAAGCTTATGAGTAACTGACAGAACTTACAACACAAAAACCAGTCCTTATACTGTTATCAGAATTATACCAGTTAGGCTCACAAAATACACTCGAAAACCCTAACAAAACACACGTAAGTTCCACACCTAAACTAGGTTTACATCAGTCAATATATAGCATTTAATCTGGACTGAATTGGGCTTCAAAAACGCAGCAAATAGACTGCTCACAAATCTGCAAAATAAACTCCAACAAAATAGGTCTTCAATCCAAAGTTTCCTAATATGTCTCCATAATTAGAAACAGCTGAAAATCCGAAAAACCAACATATAACCACAATCCAAAAATGCTTTGGATGCCACATAGGATAACCAAATATTCACAGAATATTTAGTAACAATTCACAGCAACAGAATCTGCTTTAAAAACTAAATCCAAACACGATGTCCTATGAGCAGGTGTGGGACATCTTCATTCGACATGTTGAATGCAGCAAATTAGAACTTCATGTTTCAACTTCTTGCTGCTAGAATAGTTTTAGCAAAATAAATGCCAACCACAAAAGCACAGAAATAACAATCTCCCCCTTTGGCTTATTTTGGCTAAAACTACACACACACAAAAACTTGTAAAGAAGCACAAAAAAACATCCATATCAGACAGCAGCGAAATACCAACATCACACAGCAAAAAAACATCCAGCATAGCAGCACTCCCCTTCAGCTGCATACAACACACAGCACAACAACCAACACATCATAGCAGCATAACAAAACTCCCCCTCAACTGCAGCAACATTCCACAAACTCCCCCTCAACTACTACCGCAGCACAAGCACACAAGCACTCCACATACTACTCCCCCTTTTTAGCCATAAATATGACAAAGGCAAGTAGAACAGGGATTAATATTTAAGAAATGGTCAAATCATAAACCAGAATAAACACCACATCACATGACCAAGTGTCATGCTCAAACTTCAGCATTTTCCCTCCATTCACATACTGCACTACCAGAACCTCCTTTAATCTTTCCAATCTGGCAGCCAGAAGGAACATTAATTGTTATAGTTCTTCATGAATGCAAACCCAAAGTCTGCTCCTCAAGTTTTCAAACTGAACTGCATCCAGAGCCTTGGTAAATATGTCACCAAGCTGATTTTCTGTGCTCACATGCTCAAGAGTTATGACTTTGTCCTCCACAAGTTCTCTGATGAAGTGATGCCTAATATCAATGTGCTTAGTCCTGCTATGTTGAATGGGATTTTTGGAAATATTAATAGCGCTCAGGTTGTCACAAAATAGTGTCATGACATCTTGTGTGACATTATACTCAGATAACATCTGCTTCATCAATACCAGTTGAGCACAACTACTACCAGCTGTTATGTACTCTGCTTCAGTAGTAGAAAGGGATACATAGTTTTGCTTCTTACTAAACCATGAAATAAGATTATTGCCCAAAAATAAACATCCTCCAGAGGTACTCTTCCTATCATCAGCACTTCCAGCCCAATCAGCATCACAGTAACCTACTAAAATGGGACTTGAGTCATGGGAGTACAACAACCCATAATTACATGTACCACTCACATACTTAAGAATTCTCTTTACTTGATTGATGTGACTAACCTTGGGTTCTGCTTGGTATCTTGCACATACACCAACAGCAAATGTTATGTCTGGCCTACTTGCTGTAAGATACAGCAGACTACCAATCATACTTCTATACAAACTTTGTTCAACATTCACTCCCTTTTCATCTTTGGATAACTTCAAGTGAGTAGGAGCAGGAGTCCTCTTATGCTTGGCATTATCCAGTCCAAACTTCTTCACAATGTTCCTCGCATATTTGCTCTGACAGATAAAAATGGAGTCTTCCATCTGCTTGACTTGTAGTCCAAGGAAGTAGGTCAATTCACCTACCAAGCTCATCTCAAATTCAGATTGCATTTGGTTGACAAAATGTTGGACCATTTCATCCGATATCCCACCAAACACAATATCATCTACATAAATCTGAGCAATCATTAGTTTCCCATCCTTTTCCTTGACAAAAAGTGTTTTATCAATACCACCCTTCCTGTATCCATTGTTGACTAAGAATTCAGTCAGTCTTTCATACCAAGCTCGTGGAGCTTGTTTTAGCCCATACAAAGCCTTCTTCAGCTTGAAAACATGATCAGGAAAATTTGGATCCACAAACCCTTTAGGCTGCTCAACTTAGACTTCCTCATTAAGATAGCCATTCAGAAAGGCACTTTTGACATCCATTTGAAACAATCTAAATTTCAACAAATATGCCACTCCTAGCAGCAATCTGATAGATTCCAATCGAGCCACAGGAGCAAATGTTTCATCGAAGTCTACTCCTTCAATCTGTGTGTATCCTTGAGCAACTAATCTGGCTTTGTTCCTGGTAACAACTCCTTGTTCATCAGACTTATTCTTATAAACCCATTTTGTTCCAATCACATTTGTTCCTGCTGGTCGTGGTACCAGTTCCCAGACTTCATTCCTCTTGAATTGACAAAGTTCATCTTGCATAACACTTATCCAGAACTCATCTGTCAATGCTTCTTTGACATTCTTTGGTTCAATATTTGAAACAAAGCATGCATTTGACACAGTGTCCCTCGTTCTGGTTCTTACACCTTCATTCAGATCTCCAATAATCAATTCCTTAGGATGATCCTTCTGAATCCTTATAGAAGGTCCCCTGTTAGCATCCTCTACCTCTTCATTATCAGGTCTAGTATCGGTTTCTTGAGCATTATCTTCTACAAACTCAATGTCTTGGGAGATTTCATTGTTTATGGGAAGACATGCTCCAACATCATCTGGGACATCTTCGTCTTTGCCAGAGTCATCAACCACCACATTTATGGATTCCATCATCACCTTAGTTCTGGAATTAAATACCCTATATGCTTTACTATTTGTAGAGTATCCCAAAAATATTCCTTCCTCACTCTTAGGATCCATCTTTCGCCTCTGCTCACGATCCTCCAAGATATAGCACTTACTCCCAAACACATGGAAATACTTCACATTTGGCTTTCTACCTTTCCATAGCTCATAAAGAGTGACAGAAGTACCTGATCTGATAGTCACCCTATTGTGTATATAGCACACAGTATTCATGGCTTCAGCCCAAAAATGATATGGAAGCTTTTTGGCATGCATCATGACTCTTGCACACTCTTGTATAGTCCTGTTCTTGCGTTCCACCACACTATTCTGCTGAGGAGTGATCGGTGATGAGAATTCATGAGTGATTCCTTCAGATAAGCAGAACTCTTCAAACCTTCTATTTTCGAATTCTTTCCCATGGTCACTTCTGATCCGAACAACACCACAATCATTTTCCCGTTGAATCCTTTGACACAACTCTTTGAAGGCTGCAAATACTTCAGACTTTTCTCTGATAAAACTTATCCAAGTGAATCTGGAGTAGTCATCTACGACAACATAGGAATACTTCTTCCCACCAAGACTTTCAACCTGCATAGGTCCCATTAAGTCCATGTGAAGAAGTTTCAGAACTCTAGAAGTTGTGGTAATATGTTGAAGCCTCTTGTGTGACACCCTTGTTTGCTTCCCAACTTGACATTCATCACATATTTTATCCTCATCAATCTTCAGCTTGGGAATACCTCTAACAGCTTCACTTGACATAACTTTCTTCATCCCTTTCAGGTGTAAGTGACCCAATTTTTGATGCCACAGTTTGGTTTCATCTTCCTTTGACATCAAACAAGTAAACAGACTTTCAGGTTCTTGAGGATTCCACAGATAGCAGTTATCCTTAGACCTGGTTCCCTTCATAACAACTTCATCTTTCTCATTGGTTACTAGACATTCAAATTTGGTGAAATTTACTTTGAGACCTACATCACACAGTTGGCTTATACTGATTAAATTTGCAGCCAGTCCTTTGACAAATAGAACACGATCTAGATTTGGTTGTCCTATGTAGTCCAGCTTTCCAACACCTTTTATTTCACCCTTTGATCCATCCCCAAAAGTGACATAATTGGTGGAGTGAGGCTTGATATCTGACAAGAATTTCTTCACACCAGTCATGTGTCTTGAACAACCACTGTCAAAGTACCAATCTTCTCTTACAGATGCTCTAAGAGAGGTATGTGCTATGAGACCAGCCATCATTTGTCTAGGAATCCATCTTCTCTTCACTTTACCCCAACTCTGTCCTTTATTTTGTTGCTGAGCAGTTTTGGGATAGCCGTGCAGCTTGTAGCAAAAGGACTTTAAGTGACCAATCTTTCCACAGTAATGGCATCTCCATGGTTTATACTTTGATCTACAAACTCTTTTCTGATGCTTCATCTGATGTTGAAACATGTGATTTGACATCCCCTCTTCTTGCTTTAATTTCTAAGGAACAAACTTCAATACAGGCTTCTTGTAGGTCTCTGCTTGATTGTTAAACCAAGGCCTTGCACATTTCCAGCATCTTTCCCAGTCTGAAGAATCTCATCCAGCTGCGTGGTACCATTGTTCAGCATTCTTATAGATTTGGTCATATTGTCAAGTTTTGACTTTTGCCATTCAACCTCCTCTTTCAGATCAACAATGGTTGATAGATGTTATTCCTTCTCAACTTCTAGTTGAGCTATCAGAACCTTCTGTTCCAATATTATCTGGCACCTTTCTTCATTCTTGATACACAACTCTGAAAACCCTGTGAAGACTTCTTCCTTAGTGAGTTCTCCAACATAGGATTCTTTGTCAGAGTCAGACTCACAAGTAGTTTCTCCATCAGCCTTACAGATCCCAGTCAAAGTTGTCACCAATTTTGCTGATTCTTCTTCAAGATCACTCTCAGACTCTCCTTCTGACCAAGACACTGATAAGCCCTTCTTCTGCCTTTTGAGATACGTGGGACACTCAGTCTTTATGTGCCCATATCCCTCACATTCAAAACACTGAACTCTCTTCCCTTGATTGGAGTCTTCTTTAGTTCTGGATCTTCTGCCTCCATCCTGGTTCTTACTGATGTCGAGTGACTTGTTCTGAGCATTTGCTCTCGACTTCCACTCAATCCTTTTCAACACTTTGTTAAATTGTTTTCCAAGCAACACCAGATCTTTAGACACCCATTCATCTCTGACCAGGTCACCTTCATCTTCTGAGTCACCAGCATTTGACACAAAAGCTATGCTCTTCTTCTTTTCAGACTTTTCACTGATCCCTAATTCAAATGTTTGAAGAGATCCCACCAGTTCATCCACTTTCATCTTGTCTATATCCTGAGCTTCCTCTATAGCTATCACTTTCATGTCAAATCTCTTAGGTAGAGATCTGAGGATTTTTCTGACCAGTTTGCTGTCAGACATCTTTTCACCTAGAGCACTAGAGGCATTAGCTATCTCAATAATGTTCATGTGAAAATCATGAATGCTCTCATCCTCTTTCATCTTCAAACTCTCAAACTTGCTAGTGAGGAGCTAAAGTTTTGACATCTTCACCATTGAAGTCCCTTCATGAGCAACCTTCAAGACCTCCCACGCCTCTTTTGCAATGGTGCAATGTTCAATCAACCTGAAGATATTCTTGTTGACACCATTAAACAATGCATTCATGGCTTTGGAATTTCCTACAGACCCTTTGTAATCTGTATCATCCCAGTCTTCCTCTTCCTTCACCACATCAGTAGGGGTACCTTTTTCATCTTTAACCTTTGGGGGCTCTCATCCTTTTATAACAGCTTTCCATGCTTGATCATCCATGGATTTGATGAATGCTATCATCCTTGGTTTCCAATAGTCATAGTTGTAACCATCAAGCAGAGGTGGTTTGTTCAGAAATCCTCCATCCTTGTCCATTGTACCAGAAAGTACCTTCCCTGAATCTCACCCAGAACCAAACAAGGGTGCAAGCTCTTGATGCCAATTGAAATTCTGGCACAGATATCAGATGTCCTACACAGATGTTGAGACACTGATATCCAACACAATGAACAAGATAACAATAAAAAGAACAGTGCAGAAAGTAAATAACACAGTGATATGTTTACCCAGTTCGGATCAACAATCCTACTCTGGGGGCTACCAAGCCAGGGACGAAACCAATATACGATAGTATCAATTCACAGATCATACAATTACCGAATAATCTGCTCACTTAATCACTACCCTTCCTATGACTTCTACCTAAGACTCACCTAGGTATGAGGCCCTCCTCAAATCCCTCTGCAACCACAACCCGTGATTGGTATCTTTCCACACAAGTAACAAACCGAAAGTCACACTTTCAAAACACACAATTCTCAATACTTCAAAGCTTATGAGAATTGACACACAAGAAACTCAATGCTTAAAAGCTTATGAGTAACTGACAGAACTTACAACACAAAAACCAGTCCTTATACTGTTATCAGAATTATACCAGTTAGGCTCACAAAATACACTCGAAAACCCTAACAAAACACACGTAAGTTCCACACCTAAACTAGGTTTACATCAGTCAATATATAGCATTTAATCTGGACTGAATTGGGCTTCAAAAACGCAGCAAATAGACTGCTCACAAATCTGCAAAATAAACTCCAACAAAATAGGTCTTCAATCCAAAGTTTCCTAATATGTCTCCATAATTAGAAACAGCTGAAAATCCGAAAAACCAACATATAACCACAATCCAAAAATGCTTTGGATGCCACATAGGATAACCAAATATTCACAGAATATTTAGTAACAATTCACAGCAACAAAATCTGCTTTAAAAACTGAATCCAAACACGATGTCCTATGAGCAGGTATGGGACATCTTCATTTGACATGTTGAATGCAGCAAATTAGAACTTCATGTTTCAACTTCTTGCTGCTATAATAGTTTTAGCAAAATAAATGCCAACCACAAAAGCACAGAAATAACAAGTGTGTTTTGTGTGACTTGACATCTCATAAGAAAATTGGTTTGGCTAGTCAATTTGAATGGCTATACAAACTCTTGGTTGTGTTTGATGCTCAAATTGATGATTCACATAAATCTCAATTTAGTCCAAATAGTTTCTCTATTCTAAATCATAATCCAAGTTATGCCTTTGACAATAATAGTTCTTATATGTTAGTTGTAATTCATTTTCCTTTAAGTGTCATGTGAGTTTAGAAATAACTTGGTATGCATCTGAATTTCATTTCAGATTCTAAATTTGTATATAAACTGAATTTACATTTCAGTTAGATATATAATCATTTTTATTGTAACCGTTTTTTGTTGTGAAAGAAAGTTAGTTAGAGATTTTTTTCTCTCTCTTCCCATTCCATTATCTTCTCCATCTTCAACCTTGTGCACCAACAATTGGTATCTAGAGCTTTGCTTCAGATTCACATCGGGAAATACGAGTGTACGTGAGGCGTGTGTGATTGATTTTGGTTCTAAAATTCATTGTGAATTAAAGTTCAAAATTGAAATAGAATCACATTTTTTTATTTTGGGGTATCGGGAAACACGAGGGTTAGTGAGGTTTGAGTGAATTTGCACAAGAACTAAGATGGACGATGGAAACGTTAGCTTGAACACAAATCTCCTAGTCTTTGATGGAAAACATTGGAATCGATGGATGATTCAGATGCGTGTGTTGTTTGGCGCTCAAGATGTTCTTGATATCGTCAATGACGCTTATACAACAGTTACAACATCTGCACGTGAAGCCCAAAGAAACACACATAGAGAAACGAGGATGAAAGAACAGATGACTTTGTTCTATATCCATCAGTGTGTGGATGTGAATGTGTTAGAGAAGATCACTGATTCAACGATAGCGAAGGCTGCGTGGGACACACTAGTACAAACATGGAGGTGATGTATTAGTGAAGAAGGTGAAGCTTCAGTCTCTACGTAAGTAGTATGAGAATCTCAACATGAAGAACAATGAGAATGTACCTGACTACATCTCCAGAGTGATTCTGATTACAAATGAGAGGAAATCTTGTGGAGAGACTCTCTCTGAGAAAGTAATCATTTAAAAGGTAATGAGATCACTTACTCCTCAGTTTGATTACATTGTTGTAGCAATTGAACACTCTAAGGACCTTAGCACCATGAGAATTGAAGAGCTGCAAAGTGGTCTAGAGGCACACGAGTTGCGTCTGACTGAGAGAACCTCTGAAAGAGAGGTAGAGTAGGCTCTGAAGGCGTCTTCTAGTAAGAAGAATCAGGAGCAGTCTTTGTCAAAGGCCAATAAGAGACATGTTGGTGGTTATCAGAAGTCAGAAGTCTCCAACTATGATGAGATAAAACATCAGAAGGGAAAGGAGAAGTTTGAAAAGAAGAAGGTTCAACGCTACTGTTGTAAGAAGTTTGGCCACTTTGGTGCTGACTGTTGGTCAAACAAGTAAAGAAAATCAGAAGAAGTAAACATAGCCAGAGAAGAGTCTGATGATGAACCTATGCTATTGATGACTTTTGAATCTGATGGTGGATATTTGGTATACTAGTGGTACATGGACACTGGCTACTCAAATCACCTAACTAGAAACAAATAATGCAAGTAAGAAGCATAATAAGTGAGGTGGTGAGAAACACCTAACTATACAAACCAAGCTTGCCTTTCAAGATCTCAAGGAAATGAGTACTCATGTTCAGTTGACATTAGGGCCAACACATGAGGATCAGATGTTGAAGCCTCGAGAGTATCAGAAGACAAGTCAGAAACATGTTGAGGCGAGGCCTGAGCATAAGTTGGTGTAAACTGCTCATCGAATCGATGCTGATAATAAATTATAGCATGACCATATTTGCCACACAGATGCCAAGTAGGCCGAGATCCATATGGAAAACGGCCTCTACCACGCCCTCGACCACGAAATGTGTAGCCACGACCTTAACTATGAGTAGAGCTTTCATGCACACCAAATGTTTGATGATTAGCATTCACAATATTTGCTAAAACAGAGGAAATAACCAACTCCCAACGCAACTTATCAAATTGCCTCTGATGGACATAGAGGAGCGCTTCAACATCATAAAGAGATTGAGGCTCACTAGTGCCATACATTTGCATAACAAATGGATTAAACTCCTTATGGTGGCCATTGAGAATGGAATAATTTTGATCCTGTTCAAAAATAATATCTCTAACTACCAGCAACAAGTTCGTAATAGCTTTAACACGTAACACACATTCTATAACTGAACTAATACCTTTCTTGGTGGATTTCAGTTCAACGTGTAGCTGGAGAATACAATATTTCATGTGCGCATCGAAGTACTTGTGAATTCTATCCCAAACTTCAAAGGCATGCTTGCACGAGATAACACGAGGAATAACAGATTCAAAAATCTTGGAGAAAAACCAAATGAAAACAACTTTATCTTGAATGATCCACTCTTCATATTCATCAGAGATATTCCCTTCAAGCTGATCTTGAGGCGTCTCGAACTTAACCATAATGTGAGGATTCACAACCACTTTATGAGCTTTTTGAGCGAGAATCACACCTTCAACCTGCTGATTTTAGAGCAAAAATTTAATACCAAACTTGTGTGAAGTGGATGAATCAGGTGCAGACAACATCATATGCTTTGGCGATTAACGAATGCTGTCGCTGTTAGATGTCAATCATGATATATTTGAGTATGAATTATTTGGCATTTTTCATGACTTTTCATGTGGAATAGGTTGATTTTAGTGTGAATTGATGTTGTTGTGCATTATTTGAAATATACTTGTGGTGCTTGTAATTTGTGTGCTAAATGTGCAGAAATAGGAGTGAAAAGATCAAAGTTTGAAGACCCAAAGAAATAGTGCAAGCTGCCAAAGAATTGAAATCAACAACAGTATTCGCTAGGCGAGTGTTGGCGAAGGTGCCAGCGAAGGTTCGCCTAGCGAACGTCAGCGAGGATGCCAGCGAGATGGTGGCAGAAAGTGTGCAAAACTTACAGTAGGAAAACTGGGTAAATTCGCTGGGCGAGTAGGCCAGCGAATGCTCGCTGATATGCTCGCGGGGCGAATGTGCCAGCGAAGGGTGGCAGAAACTTTCCATTTTGAAAACACCTAAGCTTCGCTGGGGCGAAGGTTGCAGCGAATGCTCGCGAAGCGAATGTTTTGGTTCGCCTAGCGAACCCACGATAATTCTGAGGGGCGGTTTAAGTCTGAGGCACTTAAATGTGCCATATTTTTGGGCATTCGCTAGGTGAATGAATGCCTTCGCTGGGCGAATGGTGCTGTTTGGAAATGTGTATAAATAGAATTGTTACTTTTTGGACCAAAAAAATCTTGCTCATTTTACATTAGAATTAAGTTTTTACAGTATTTTGTTCAGAAAAGCTTGTATTTTCATTGGAGAAGCTGATTTTGCATCCATTCTCGATTATTCGTTGTGGATGCTCATTCATCTCCTCTCTTTACTTGTCATCCAAGCTACCATGAGAAGTGGTAGCTAATCACTCAATGTTGAGGTTAGAGGTAGTTGATTCTGTTTTTATGTATTGATATTGATCTCTTGTATATGAACAAAGTCTTTGATCAATATAGATGATGTTGTTTTCTCTTAATGATCCATTTGTGAATTGTTTTGCTCTAGACATAGACTTTACAACTCTTGACCTAACAATTTCATCTCTTAAAAACCAAACTCTAGACATAGATTTGGGATTTGCTATTCGCATTGTATTGATCTTAATGATCGTTGCTTAGATTGTTAGCGTGAGACATCATCTAACGGTCTAAACAACGGTACTCACGATTCCGCTTTAGACATAAACGTAGTCGGGAGGATACGCGGTTATATTGGTTGGAAACCGAGTTCATATGCTTGATTAATTGTTTATACATGAATAGGATTGATGAAACCTAACCTTAACATGCTTTTATAAAAATCTTTGTGACCTAATTAATCTTTGCTACAAGTGAATGATAACAACAAGTGAAACTTTTGAAAACCTTAACTTAGAATATCACAACTATTGAATGGCAAGCATCAAATATCCGACAATCCCTGTGGAGACGATAACAAAAACCCACACTGATACTATTCTAACAAATTGGCGCCGTTGCCGGGGATTGTTAGTTGATATTGCAAGCATTGCGATAGTTGAGTTATTGTAAGCTGTTACCGCTTTATCTTGAACTTGTTAATCTGTTTGTTTAGTGTGCAGACTTAGTTTATGCGAGGGAAACTACCGGCGGACCAACTTCTTTTCGATCCTGAGATTGAAAGAACCGCTCGTAGAATCAATAGCCGAACTAGAAGAAGGAGGCAGCTAGCGAAACAGAGGCGAGAACAAGAGGAAAGTACATCTGCACCACCACCATTTCCACACATACTTCCAATTATGGAGGGAGATCCACCACCACCACCACCACCTGCTTCTAGGCCTTGTACAAACAGTCCGAGGCATAATGCTCAGTTCGCCCGTCATGCAAACAACGCTCGTCATGCTGAGATGAAGACCGGAATCCTCCAACTGTTATACCAAAGTCCCTTTACAGGTATGGATCATGAAGATCCTTTCACCCATTTGACAAAATTTTATGAAATCGCTGGAGCGACGGGTGCGCCGGAAGCAGAAGAGGAGTCTCTGTTCAAGAGACTATTCCCGCATTCCCTCATTGGGAAGGCCAAGGAATGGTACCTTGATCAGTCAACTTCCATCATGACTGATTGGAATGCTTTGGAAGAAAAATTTTTGGAAAGATTCTTTCCGCACACTCGGTTCATGGAAGCGAAGACCGCTATAGCGGTATCCACACAAGGAGCTAACGAATCTCTCAACGAAGCTTGGGAGAGGTTCAAATCAATGTTACGAAAGTGCAAAGGCCATGGTTTCGATGAATTGTCACAGATTCATATAATCAGAAATGGGCTGCAGCTAGTACACAAAACCTTGTTGGATGCCACCGCGGGTGGTTCTTTGTTGAGCAAAACTGCAGTGGAAGCCACTGCTATCATTGATAAAATGGCCTTGAATGATCATCAAGGTAGTCACAATCGTGGACCTGCTCAACGAACGCCGGGTGTGTTGGAATTAGGAACAAGTGACGCTATCCTTGCACAAAACAAATTGTTATCACAACAGGTTGAGCTGTTAACAAAGCAAATGTCTAAGCTGCCTCAACAATTCAAGGAGATGCATGAATCTTCAAGTAAAAAGGTGCAAGTGTTAGTGTGTGAGTTATGCAGAGGTGACCATTTGACCGGTTATTGTCCTCCGGTTGTGGAGGAAGCAAACTATGCGGGAAATAAAGGTTACCAACCCCATCCTCCGTATCAACAAGGCAACCAAGGTTACCAACAACGTGGTAACCAAGGTTATCAACAACCATGGAGACCGCAAGAAGCCGGGCCATCAAACCGTCAACCTTACCAAAATTACACCCAACCTCCGCAAGCTCCCGTTGGAAATTCAAAGATGGAGGATACTCTAACACAATTTATGCAAATATCCATGTCTAATCAAAAGAATACAGATGTTGCGATAAGGAACCTCGAAACACAAGTCGGGCAATTATCTAAACAATTGGCCGATCAACAAAAAGGTCCCTTTACAGCAACTACTCTTCCAAATCCGAAAGATTGTAAAGCGATTATTACAAGAAGTGGACGTGAGATTGACATGAATGTGGGTAAAAGAGTAATGGAGGAGGAGGTTGTGGTTGAAAAAGAACATGTGAGTGAGGAATTAGAAGTAGAAAAGAATGTCGAGGGTGTTGTAGTTGAAAAAGAGATAGAAAAAAATGAGAGAGAAAAAAAAGAGAATGAGAGAAAAATTGATAATGAGGAAAGAGTGAAAAGAACGAAAAAAGGAAAAGAGCCGGTGAGTAATATTCCGATACAACACTTACCTTATCCGCATGCTCCTACAAGGAAAGACAGTGCAAGGCATTATACTCGGTTTATGGATATTTTTAAACAGTTGCAAATAAATATCCCATTTTCCGAGGCCTTGGAACAAATGCCCAAATACGCTAAATTCATGAAGGACATCCTTACGAAGAAGAAAAGATACACAGATCAAGAAACTATTATGGTGGATGCGAGTTGTAGCGCAATCATTCAACAGACTCTCCCTCGGAAAGAATGTGATCCGGGAAGAGTTACATTGCCGGTTACGATAGGAAACATGTATGTGGGCAATGGGTTGATTGATTTGGGTTCTAGCATCAAATTGATACCATTATCGATTGTGAGACAGTTAGGCCATATGGAATTAAGGTCCACTCAAATGACTTTGCAACTCGCCGATAAATCCACTACCCGTCCTCACGGTGTAGCGGAAGACGTGTTGGTCAAGGTGGACAAATTTTTGTTTCCAATTGATTTCGTTGTCATTGAAATGGAGGAGGACGATGATGCACCTTTGATTCTTGGAAGGCCTTTCATGAAAACTGCCCGTATGGCAATTGACATGGACGATGGTCTCATGAAAGTGAGAGTCCAAGATGAAGAGGTGTGTTTTAATCTTTATGATGCAATGAAGCACAAGAAGGATAAGGGTGATTGTTTTCGAATTGATGTAACGGAAGAGGCAAGTTCGGGGGTGACAAATCAAATTCATGTCATTGAATCGTTACAAAGAGCTTTAGATGAGTCCTTGGAAATATTCTCGGTTGAAGAAGAACAAGCTTTAGAAGAGTGTTTATTAGAACTTGAAGCTTTGGATGAAATGCAATCATGGGAATATGAAGAGGAGATTCTAAAAAAATTAGTTAATGATGATGAACCACCCAAAATTGAATTGAAAATGTTACCTTCCAACTTGAAGTATGCTTTCCTTGATGACGGAGGGAATAAACCGGTGATCATAAGTAATATTTTGTCTGAAAATGAGGAAAACCGATTAATTCAAGTGCTGAAAAAGAATCAAGATGCAATGGGATGGACATTGTCCGATCTCAAAGGCATTAGTCCGTCATATTGCATGCACTGTATTTTTATGGAGGCGGATTTTAAACCGGTTGCTCAACCTCAACGCCGCCTTAATCCTATCATGACAGAAGTGGTAAGAAAAGAAGTGGTGAAAATGTTGGACGCCGGAATGATTTACCCTATTTCCGACAGCCCGTGGGTTAGTCCGGTGCATGTGGTGCCAAAAAAAAGTGGAATGACGGTGGTTCGAAATGACAAAAATGAGCTTATTCCAACAAAGACTGTTACCGGGTGGAGGATGTGTATCGACTACCGTAGGTTGAACAAAGCTACGAGAAAAGATCATTTTCCTTTACCTTTTATGGATCAAATGCTCGAACGTCTCTCCGGTCAAGAATTTTATTGTTTTTTGGATGGTTATTCAGGTTATAACCAAATCATTGTTAACCCGGATGATCACGAAAAAACTGCTTTTACATGTCCGTTCGGAATCTTTGCTTATAGGAGGATGCCGTTTGGATTATGTAATGTACCGGCTACTTTTCAGCGGTGTATGCAAGCTATCTTCGCGGACTTGATCGAAAAGACAATCGAGGTCTTTATGGATGATTTCTCAGTTTTTGGGCAATCGTTTGATTTGTGCTTGAAAAATCTGGAGACGGTGTTGGAGCGGTGCGTGGAAACTAATCTGGTTCTTAACTGGGAAAAATGCAACTTCATGGTTAAAGAGGGAATTGTGCTCGGGCACAAGGTGTCTTCAAAAGGCCTAGAAGTTGATAAGGCTAAAGTGGACTTAATCGAGAAATTACCACCGCCGATGAATGTCAAAGGAATACGGAGCTTTCTTGGACATGCCGGGTTCTACCGGAGATTCATCAAGGACTTCGCAAAGGTCGCGAAGCCGTTGAGCAACTTGCTTGTCCAAGGTAAGGTTTTTGACTTTGACGAGTCATGTCTTTTTGCTTTTAATTTTTTGAAAAACAGTTTAACAACTTCACCGATAATCGTTGCACCAAACTGGAAAATGGATTTTGAATTAATGTGCGATGCTAGCGATTATGCGGTGGGGGCTGTCTTGGGACAAAGAAAAACGAAGGTTTTCCACGCTATACATTATGCGAGCAAGGTGCTAAATGAGGCTCAAATTAACTATGCGACAACTGAAAAAGAGTTGCTCGCCATAGTGTATGCGTTGGAGAAGTTTCGTTCTTATTTGATTGGTGCGAAAGTCATCGTTTACACTGACCATACCGCTATAAGGTATCTGCTTACCAAACCTGATTCTAAGCAGAGGCTTATTAGGTGGATCCTTTTGTTACAGGAATTTGATCTTGAAATTCGTGACAAAAAGGGATCCGAAAATTTGGTAGCAGATCACTTATCTCGTTTGGTAAACGTTGAGGTGACCAAGAATGAATTTGAGGTAAAAGAGGAGTTCCCTGATGAAAAACTTTTTAGAGTGCAAGTTAGACCGTGGTTCGCCGACATGGCTAACCACAAAGCCACCGGATTGATACCGGACGGTCTAACGCACCACCAAAAACGGAAATTTTTGTCTAATGCCAAGTCATTTGTATGGGATGAACCCCATTTATTTAAACTTGGTGTCGACAACCTCCTCAGAAGGTGTGTGTCAGTGGAGGAAGCCACGAGTATTCTGTGGCACTGTCATAACTCTCCTTACGGAGGGCACTTTAATGGGTTGAGAACGGCCACTAAAGTCCTACAATCGGGCTTTTATTGGCCGTCCTTATTCAAAGATGCGCATGCGCATGCCCTTAGTTGTGACAAGTGCCAGAGAAGCGGCGGTATTTCACAGCGGCAAGAAATGCCATTACAAAATATGTTAGAAATCGAAGTTTTTGACTGTTGGGGGATCGACTTTGTCGGTCCATTCCCATCTTCATTTTCTAATGAATATATTTTGGTCGTTGTGGATTACGTTTCCAAGTGGGTAGAGGCGATAGCTTGCGCTAAAGCCGATGGAAAAACAGTGGTAAAATTTTTGAAGAAAAATATTTTTGCACGTTTTGGTACTCCTCGAGTGTTAATAAGTGATGGAGGATCTCACTTTTGTAACACTCAGCTTGACAAAGCTTTGGAGCAGTATGGTGTGAAGCACAAGGTTGCTACACCATATCATCCACAAGCTAACGGTCAAGCAGAGGTATCTAATCGTGAAATTAAACGGATTTTAGAGAAAACGGTCTCGGCCTCGAGAAAAGATTGGGCCAACAGATTAGATGATGCTTTGTGGGCATATCAGACCGTTTTTAAGGCTCCGATCGGTCTCACACCGTTTAAAATGGTCTATGGTAAGAATTGTCACTTGCCGGTAGAGTTGGAGCACAAGGCGTTTTGGGCCTTAAAATTTTTGAATTTTGATCCAACTCTAAGCGGGGAAAGAAGAAAAGTATAATTACACGAGTTGGATGAATTGCGCCTTCAGGCATACGATTCCAATAAATTGTATAAGGATCGTGTCAAGTCTTACCATGACAAAAGAATTGTCATCAAACATTTTGAGGTCGGACAACTGGTCTTATTGTTCAATTCTCGATTAAAATTGTTTCCCGGAAAATTACGATCTAAATGGTCCGGACCTTTTCGCATTGTGGAAATCAAGCCCTATGGAGCAATCGTAATTGAGGACACAAAGTCAAAGGAAAGTTGGACTGTCAATGGACAGAGGCTGAAAGTTTATCTTGGAGGAGATTTCGAGCGGAATCCCGCCATTGTTCCCTTCCGCGATCCGTGAGATTGCGGTGGGCCGTCGAGCTTAGCCGACGTTAAACAAGCGCTGGTTGGGAGGCACCCCAACATTGTAAGTATTTCTGTTATTTCTGTTTTGAGAATGTTTAGATATCACTATGATGCTTAAAAAATTGTGGGCAGTTTGGAAAAATTTTGAAAATTTTGGTCTTGTTCGCTGGTGTTCGCCTAGCGAGCTGGGGCGAGCATTCGCTCCGCGAACCCAGCGAGGCAGACCAACCCAAGTTCCTGCCACATCAGAAAAAAAAATGGATTGTGAATGGGCCACCAAATTGGGCCCAAGACCCACTTTGAATTCTGAATAGAGGGGGGGAAAACCCTAGCCTCTTGACCTCTTCATCTTTTCCCTCCGTGTCATTCTTTTCCTTTCATTTCCTCTTGTACACTTCAACACTTATCTCCTTCTACTTTCCAATTGCCCTAATCCACCATTAGCAGTGCGAAATTCAGGTTTGTTTACTCTTTACAATTTATTTCTGTAAGCATTGTTTATGTTCTTAAGTGATCAATATGGCTTTTGTGAAAAATTGGTATACTCTGTCATGTTACTTTTGTCTTGCATGTTAGAAACTACATAGGCAATATGACTAGAGTAGTATTTGAAATTAGGAGATGGGAGAGGGACTGTTTGTAACTGTGTTTTTCTGAAAAATCGCGCCTTCGCTGGTTCGTTCGCCTCGCGAGTCTGCGCGACCATTCGCCAGACTTCGCCTAGCGAGTCTGGCGCGAACAGAGGCAGATTTTTAATTTTTTTTACTTGTCAATGCAGAGCTCTGGCTGGTTGTTTTTAGTTGCTAATGCGTTTGTTGCCCGTGTTTGGTTTCATTGTTTGTTATGTGCAGATGGCACCAAAAATGGCGATTCACGCGGCTAAGAAGCGAAAGGCTCAAACCTCCAGACAGGTGCCCGTGCGATTTGACGAAGAACGATTCAGAGGAGCTAAGCAGGCTGCCAGGTACGAGACCCTTCTTCTGAGCATCTTATGATGACTAGGGAGCAGTTCCTAGTGCATGCTGGTTGGCCTGAGGCCAGGCCAATTTTTGGAGGGGGTGAGGACGATGCTGATGATGATGAGGCTACTTCTGCTGGAGGTGAGGAGGAGGACATGGACGATGATGATGAGGAGGATTGATTTTTTTTTTTTTTTGTGATCTTAGACTTGTGTACTTCCTTTGGTCTCCAAAGTGAAGTTTTCTTATATTATGTATTTTTCAGATTTTACTAGTCAAGTATTAATGTACTCGTACCCGTGTGGTACTTTTTGAATTATGTAGGTGTTTTATACACCAGACACTTTATGATATTATTAGTAAGCATTATGGTTTGTAGTAAAAAAAATTTTGTTTCGCTTTACTAATAATTGTTGGTTTTTAATTATAGTAGTAAGTGTGTTTTTGTATGTGTTATTTTGATTTTTCTTCTTTAATGGTGGAACTTTGGGAAGTAGGTTGGACTCTTGGGATTATAGAGAAATTCCTCCAAGATGTGAGGGCGATGATAGTACCGTAAGCATTGTGTTGCGACAAGGTATATCGTTACCTTGATTCAAGAATTTTTTATGTTTTAGAATTTTGTGTCTTGGGCAACTGTAAATGTGTTTCATGTTACAACTTCTTTTGAATACATATGTCATTTTAGGATCTGAAACTAGTACAGTGAGAAGCCTCAAAATTGTATTATATGTCAAGGAGTGTTGATGAATGTTGTCTTTATTTTTAATTCATGCCTTATCTTATGATCGTGTGATTTTGTGGAAGTAGGAGAAGTGATCAAGGCAATTTTTGTTAGTGAGCACAACTATGCCCAAATATTAATTTACCTGTGAGTAGTGAGCATTCGGTAGCCCCTTTGAGCCTAAACAGTTTAGAACTCAATTGAATGATGAACTTGTTTTATGTACATAATTTGCTAGTTTAGTTCATCATTGAATTTGGTGAGTTTCTAAAATTTTCTTCTTGAACCTTTGTAAATTGTTTATTTTGACTTCCTTGCCCTAAAAAGCAAGGAACATTCACTTTAGGTGGAGTTGAAAATGAGTTGGGGAGAGAATAAAAAGGAAGATAGGTGCATTACTCCTAATTATGAAAAGAAAAATTTTTTTCAAGCAAGCATGTCAAAAGAAGAGTGTGAATATATTGTACAAAAGAGAAAATGCTTGCTTGAACGAGAAAAAATAATAGAATCAATAAGTGTGCACGGTAGTTTGTGAAGGTGGTATAACAATTTGGTGAAATGAAGTGTGTTGTGTAAATATGTACATAGTGAATGTTCTTTTTCGTCGGCAATTTCGTTTCAAAGACCTTTAGAAATGTCCCTTTTTTGTTCACCCGACCAAGCTACAACCCTTTAAGCCCTTAGTGATCTTTTACTTCCATAATTTCTGTTATGATCATTGAGATATGATATGAATTGCTTAGTATTGCATCATTTGTCAAGTGAGTTTAATTGTCCCGTGCTTGTACGCACGTTTGCCTTCAATCCTATTTCGAAGAGGAGTGTAGAATGACATGTGTATGATAAGTTAGTTGTCTCTTGAAGCATGGTTGAAATTGTTTAGGAGTCAAGTTCTTGTACATGATTGGTTCTTGAATTGTGTAATTGATGCATTGTTGTGATCACTGTTTAGCTGAGCCATTTGTGTGTCTTGGTTGAATTTAATCCTCGAGCAAATCCTCGTGAGAGGCATACTTTGCTTGAGGACAAGCAATGAGTTAGTTGGGGAGAGTTTGTTAGATGTCAATCATGATATATTTGAGTATGAATTATTTGGCATTTTTCATGACTTTTCATGTGGAATAGGTTGATTTTAGTGTGAATTGATGTTGTTGTGCATTATTTGAAATATACTTGTGGTGCTTGTAATTTGTGTGCTAAATGTGCAGAAATAGGAGTGAAAAGATCAAAGTTTGAAGACCCAAAGAAATAGTGCAAGCTGCCAAAGAATTGAAATCAACAACAGTATTCGCTAGGCGAGTGTTGGCGAAGGTGCCAGCGAAGGTTCGCCTAGCGAACGTCAGCGAGGATGCCAGCGAGATGGTGGCAGAAAGTGTGCAAAACTTACAGTAGAAAAACTGGGTAAATTCGTTGGGCGAGTAGGCCAGCGAATGCTCGCTGATATGCTCGCGGGGCGAATGTGCCAGCGAAGGGTGGCAGAAACTTTCCATTTTGAAAACACCCAAGCTTCGTTGGGGCGAAGGTTGCAGCGAATGCTCGCGAAGCGAATGTTTTGGTTCGCCTAGCGAACCCACGATAATTCTGAGGGGCGGTTTAAGTCTGAGGCACTTAAATGTGCCATATTTTTGGGCATTCGCTAGGCGAATGAATGCCTTCGCTGGGCGAATGGTGCTGTTTGGAAATGTGTATAAATAGAATTGTTACTTTTTGGACCAAAAAAATCTTGCTCATTTTACATTAGAATTAAGTTTTTACAGTATTTTGTTCAGAAAAGCTTGTATTTTCATTGGAGAAGCTGATTTTGCATCCATTCTCGATTATTCGTTGTGGATGCTCATTCATCTCCTCTCTTTACTTGTCATCCAAGCTACCATGAGAAGTGGTAGCTAATCACTCAATGTTGAGGTTAGAGGTAGTTGATTCTGTTTTTATGTATTGATATTGATCTCTTGTATATGAACAAAGTCTTTGATCAATATAGATGATGTTGTTTTCTCTTAATGATCCATTTGTGAATTGTTTTGCTCTAGACATAGACTTTACAACTCTTGACCTAACAATTTCATCTCTTAAAAACCAAACTCTAGACATAGATTTGGGATTTGCTATTCGCATTGTATTGATCTTAATGATCGTTGCTTAGATTGTTAGCGTGAGACATCATCTAACGGTCTAAACAACGGTACTCACGATTCCGCTTTAGACATAAACGTAGTCGGGAGGATACGCGGTTATATTGGTTGGAAACCGAGTTCATATGCTTGATTAATTGTTTATACATGAATAGGATTGATGAAACCTAACCTTAACATGCTTTTATAAAAATCTTTGTGACTTAATTAATCTTTGCTACAAGTGAATGATAACAACAAGTGAAACTTTTGAAAACCTTAACTTAGAATATCACAACTATTGAACGGCAAGCATCAAATATCCGACAATCCCTGTGGAGACGATAACAAAAACCCACACTGATACTATTCTAACAGCCACCTGGTGCAGTCGGTCTAACATTGGAAGATTTTGTCATGGTGGCTCAACGAAGAAGATGAAAAAGAGAGAGAAAGTTATTAACGTAACAGAATTCTGTTATGAGATAAATAGATATATATATATATATATATGGAAAATGCTAACACACACCCAAAATTGGTGGGCCCCACACAAAAATACACTACATCTATTTTTTTTCTATTTTTTTCCTTCATCTTTCTAATGTGGCCCCCACTCAAAATTGGTGAGCCCCACACAAAAATACACTAAGGTGTATGTTGCTAATGCACACCTACATGGGTGTGCATTAGCATAACCCTATATATATATATATATATAGAGAGAGAGAGAGAGAGAGAGATAGAGAGAGAGATAGAGAGAGAGAGACTAGATGATTGTTACCATGATAGAATGTACTCTATCTGTTCCTTTTTAAATGTCATTTTTTGACTTTTTACACTTACCAAGAAGGCTAATCAATATAGTTATTTTTCAAACAACAATTCTCCTTTTACATATAATACCCCTAATTATTTATTACATTCATCTAACTTTTTCTGTTCTGTAATTTACAAAACTATAACCACCTATATATAGCAAAGAATGCATGGTGGATGGTGCAAGAGTTAGTTACTCTCATTCTCACTTTTTAATGTAGTAATGATTACAATTTTTTTAATTATACAATTTAATTATTGCTCTGCACATTACTTACAATACTTTAATAAAATTAATTTAGTAATACCGTACGACCTTCGTTTTTTTTTAAGTGTCAATTACTTGATATTTTTTTTGTTTTTTTTAATTGTCACTTTCAAAATCAAAGTAATATTAATTGCATATTTGGCAAAATTACCCATATATATATATATATATATATATATATATATATATATATATGTATATATATATATATATATATATATATATATAATATAAAAAAATTATTATTTAAAAAGTAATAATATTAATTAGTTTTATTAATATGTGTTAAAAATAAAAATAAAAATATCATTTACAAAGAAACGGAATGAATAATGTTTTATGATAACATTATTTATTAGGGTTAAATATACAAAACCCCCCTGCAATGTTAGCGAATTCTCATTTTAGCCTCTGTAAATATTTTTTTTTTAAACACCCCCTCTTAATATCCAGATTCCCTTACTTAGCCCCCTGGCTGCCACATGGCAGCAAAGATTCCTTTCTCTTTGCTTGCGTGGCAGCCAGGTGGCATTTTTAATATTATTTTATTATTTTTTTTATTTTTTTATTTTATTTATTTATTTATTATTTATTTATTATTTATTATTTTTTTTTAATTTTTTTTTTATTTTTTATTTTTATTTTTTTTTAAATTTTTTTTTAATATTTTTTTAAATTTTTTTTTATTTTTTGTTTTATTTTTTTTATTTGTTTTTATTATAATTTTTATAATTTTTTTTCTTTTTTTTTAATCTCTTTTTCGCCTTGCAACCGATGTAAAAACATACATTTTAAGAAAGATAATATACATTTTACATCGGGCCAGAAAGGAAACCGATGTAAAAAAAAAACATTTTACATCAGGCCAGAAAGGCAACCGATGTAAAAACATACATTTTACATCGGGCCAGAAAGGCAACCGATGTAAAAACATACATTTTACATTGGGCCAGAAAGGCAACCGATGTAAAACCATACATTTTACATCGGACTTAATAGTCAACCGATGTAGTAGATGTATTTCACATCAGACTTAATAGTCAACCGATGTAGTAGATGTATTTTTCACATCGGACTATGGCCCGATGTAAAATGTCTTTGATTTACTACATCGCTTGGCTTTATATCGGACCCAGAACCGATGTAAAATGTGTTTTTCGCCCGATGTAAAAAGTCTTTTCTGCACTAGTGTAATTTTTAAAATAAAAATTTGTTTAAAATAGAATTAAAAATAAAAATTAGGTCCAAAAACGAAAAATAAAATAATAAAAAATATATAAATAAAAACGAAAAAGAAATAAAAAAAAAGAAAAAAAAATTATAAAAATTATAATAAAAACAAATAAAACAAAATAAAACAAAAAAGTAAAAAAAATTAAAAAAAATTAAAAAAAAATTAAAAAAAAAAGTAAAAATAAATAAATAAAATAAAAAAAAATAAAAAAATAAAAAAAAAATAAAAAAAAATAAAAAAAATAAAAAAATAAAAAAATAATAAAATAATATTAAAAATGCCACGTGGCTGCCACGCAAGCAAATAAAAAGAAATTTTTGCTGCCATGTGACAGCCAGGGACCTAAGTGAGGGAATCTAAATAAGATGAGGAGATTTTAAAAAAAAACTTTACCAGAAACTAAAATGAGAAATCGCTAACATTACAGGAGGTATTGTATATTTAATCCTATTTATTATGTGTGCAAAAACTATATGTCAGTCATTTTAAAAAGAATGTACTAATGAATTTTTGGACAAAAATGCAGGATTGATGTGTGGAAAAGAGGGACAACATTCAACCAATTAAAACATGCCAACATATAGTCAATAAGTTTTTAAATTCCTATAGCACGTGGGTTCAACACTTTTTGACATAGAGGTTGACACTGTTTTATAATAAAAAAAAGTGTTGAATACTCATACTTCTTACGCAAAAGGGGAAAGTGGGGTCTTTAGTGGAGGTAATAGAATTATAAAAAAATTAAAAAAATTTTAAGAATGTTTTTTTTATAGATTATGATAAATTAGAATATTATTAATATTGTTTTAATTGTAAAAATATTATAATAACGTAGGTTTAATTTTAAAAATTTAGTTAAATTGTTTAATTTTTGTAAAATTATTCTTCAATGCAATTTTTAAATTTTTCTATTTATGAAAATTTTATATTATTAAAAAAAACTAACTCACTACTTAAACATTATCATAACTATATAATTATTTAAACTGTTCAACAAAAATCAATTACTAAAAATAAAAGAGAAGTTAATATTATTAAGAGGGTGACTCAGCATGTTGTTGTTTCTGTTTAGTTCTTATCCTCTACTGTTATCTATATTAGCAATTTATTTTACACCATATATAACATGCTATGACTGTGACCGAAATTAAATTCTATTAATACACTTCATATTTATCTAAATCCAACTCATATATATCTAAACTACAATAATATCCAAATCTCATTCATTCATTCGTATATATATTTTATCTGTTAAACTTAATTGTACTTCATATTAGTTATGAGAGATTTTTTTTCTTGATACATTACAAGCAAATATTTCTAGAAGAGAATCATGGATGGAAAAAAAAGTAATA
Source organism: Lathyrus tuberosus (assembly GCA_022829125.1). Classification (NCBI taxonomy): domain Eukaryota; kingdom Viridiplantae; phylum Streptophyta; class Magnoliopsida; order Fabales; family Fabaceae; genus Lathyrus; species Lathyrus tuberosus. Next base: position 19,941,129 of record JALAZF010000057.1, on the reverse strand, counting down.
CCAATTGGATTGTTAAGGAGGATGAAGATGATGTAACTGATTCAATTTCCAATGGATTTATGACAGAAGATTCTATGTGTTCATCTTTTTCATCATCAGAGATGGATGATGATGATGATCAAGAAGTTTCATCATCTTCAACTTCTAGTTTATCATCTTCATCATCATCAAATTTAAATGGTCCTTTATATGAATTATCAGAACTCATGAACCATCTTCCTATAAAGTATGCAAACTCATACATGAACCATGATGCATGCTTTCTTTAATTTACTATTTTTTAATTAAATTTTTCATGATATTTGTAGGAGAGGGTTGTCTATGTTTTATCAAGGGAAGGCACAATCTTTTGGTTCGTTAGTAAGGGTGGAAAGCATAGAAGATCTTCCTAAAAAAGAGAAACCAAATTACAGAAATAAAGTGAAATCATCTAAGAACTTTGGTTTATGCACTCCAAAGGCAACTATAGCAAAGAAATCTTCGAAAGGACTTTGTTTATCAGTAATAAGTTCTAGAAGAAAGAGTTTCCTTAGAAAGTCTAGCTAGATCTTCCTTTTTTGTAAACGAAAATTTTTGAAATTCAATTATGTAAAGCTTTTTGTTTTATTTTATGCACAAAATGAGGAAATTTTAAATCCCTCAAATTTTAGCTTTATTATGAGATAAAATCATTTTTTCTCAAGTGAAATAAAATTATTACTTATGCTACATGTACATTATTCATGAGTATCTTAATTATTCTTTTGTATCTAAACTGTTAATTATCAATTAAACCGTTTAGATCGACACATTTAAAAAAAAAATAATGTAAACGGTTTCAACCATACATTTAAGATTAGACGGTTCTTGGTGGAGGAAAGTTATTTTTATTGGGTTCAAAAATGAGAACCCATAAGATTAGACGGTTCTTAGTTGAAAAGAGTTACTATTCTTAGGTTCAAAACTAAGAACCCCTCGATTGGTTTATAGACGGCCTTTATTTGAAAGTTGGATCTGGTCTCCTCACGTCTTTTTGGAGAGACCCTTCGATCGAGAGTGCTTCTCTTAGAGTTAGATTTTCGAGCCTCTTTTTGATTCCAAATAAGCGTGATCAGTCTGATGGGGAGGTTTGGATTTGAGAGGTTAAGTGGAGGCGATCTTTCCTTTTTGACCATGAGAGGGTTTTTATCGACAACCTTCTCTCGATGGTTAGGAATCTTATTCCTTCCTATGACGATGATGTGTGAAGGTGCCATCATGCCAATGATGACTCATATTTTGTGGTTTCGAATTTTTCCTGCCTCCTAGCTCGTGAGGTCATTCCGGATAGTCAATTCACTTATGTTGAGTTAGTCCTTCCTATTAATTGGAGTAGCTGGGATCCTTCTAAATTTATTGTCTTCTCCTATCAACTCCTTTAGGATCGGATCCCCATTAGAGAGAACCTACTTAAAAGTGAGTCCCTCATTGGCTCTGAGTCCTTCTCCCACCCCTTCTATTTAGCTAGACCTGGGTCGTCGTCTTACCTTTTTGTAACATGTGAGCTAGTTGCTTCAATTTGGTACAAGATTTTTTAGGTTTTTGAGCATGATGTGTAGCTTATCGAGAGATCTTCTGACCCTTTTTCATATGTTTCTTTCCACTTATTGGACTGTCTATGATTAGAGGAGATTTTTGATGATTTAGCATGTTGTGGTTTGGTCAATTTGAAAGTCATGGAATGATTAAAATTTTCAAGCTCATTAGTGATAGTGAAACATGTGGAAGACATGAGTATCATCCTGCCTCAAAAATGAAATTTTAGAAGGTTTATGGGAAAATCTTATGCTTTCTCGGACTAGCAGTGTGAGAGACTTCAGCATCCTTAGGATGTGTTTTGAAGTATTTTTTGGAGCTTGGTGGTCGCTTATGTTGGTCCTTGATTGGAGAGTTCTAGTTGTCGCACTATTCTGATGACTTTTAGCTTGTTCTTGTTTTGGGGGTTGTTTTTCTCCTCTTGTGTTTGGATGTTTGGAGTTTTTTTAATTGATTTTTTTGCTTATGTTTTTCTGTGTATAAGCTAGGTACACCATGTGTCATTGCTCAATCTATCTATATGTACTTCGGGAGTGGAAAAATCATTTAGAAAGTTTTGTTGGTCTAAAAGGAGGTTTATATAGTTGGCAATTGCTTCATGGTAAAGAAAATTGACCCGCGTATAGAAATTATGTTACAATACCTTCTTTTAAGCCCAAACGCAACATCCAGCAGCCCAAGTGGCTCAAAGATTATTATCAATATTAGTATTTTTATTGGGTCTATTTTTAATTTTATTATCTTTGTATTGGGTTGTCAAAAGAGGCTTAGGCCCAATTACTAGAAAACCCTAAGTATTTATAGTGCTTGTATTCAGACTTAGAAATTATGAAATGAGAAAAGTTTAGTTTTTATGTTTTCTTCTTCCTTTGCAACTTAGATCTAGAGTAGCTTATTGTAGATTATATCATTGGTGCTTTCATTCTGCACTCATGGCTCCCCCAAAACCCCAAAACACCTCTTCCCGTGAAATTGTTGAAGAAGCTATTCAAACAACACAGCTGCTTCTCAACAATGCAATGCAAGAAAATCAAATGCAATTGGATGAGCGCTTAAACATTGTTGCTGCAGATTGGGAACAACAAATCGGTCAACTCCATACTCGTATGGACAATGCTTTGAATCTGGCTGACAGCAGACATGAATCTATCATGTCCATTCTTACAAAAATTTCAACTCAAAAGGACCCTCCCCACCAACCCGCTACTGTTCACACGGCTGGATCCTCATCAGGTATCACTCATGAACCCTCCTCTACTGCTGCTATTCACATAGCATCTCAGCATCCTACCCATACACACAGCCCAGCTCACACACCTATTAGAAACTCTGTTTCTTTTTCCACCACTATCCCACAATCTGTTGCTACAACAGCCACTCGCATAACTGCTGCACAACCACCACCACCACCGTACCCACCATATATTCCATCTCCTACCCCATTTACACCCACACAAAATTATAATACCCCTTTTATTCCCCAATTTCCTTACCCATACATGCCCCAAATTACCCCATTACCCCCATTTAGAACACCAAAATTGGAACTTGCAATGTTTGATGGATCTGAACCCTTGGAATGGTTGTTTCAAGCAGAACAGTTTTTTCAATTTTATCAGCTTCCACCAGAAAACAGATTATCGTTGATATTTTTTTATATGAAGGGTGGAGCCTTAGGTTGGTTTAAGTGGATGCATCAAAGCCAATTATTAACTGATTGGTTTTCTTTCACTAAAGCCCTAGAACTCAGATTTGGACCTTCTACTTATGACAACCATCAAGCTGAATTGTTCAAACTAAAGCAAACAGGTACTGTTGTGGAATATCAAGCTCAATTTGAAAAGTTGGGAAACCAAGTGCTTGGCTTACCACCGGAGGCGATTCTAAATTGTTTTATTTCCGGGTTAACTAAAGAGATCAGAAATGAAATGGCCATTCATAGACCTGTTTCAATTTCACAAGCTATCGGCCTTGCCAAACTTATTGAATCCAAACTAAAGGATGCCAAACCCAAATTTTCAAAACCATTTTCCAACTCCTACACCAAATACACCCCCAACACATCCCAATCCACAACCATAAAAACACCAACCAACACCACAATTCAGCCTTCACAAACACCAGCCTCATCCAACACAACTATTCCTACCAAATTACCTATTAAACGCCTCTCACACTCACAATTGCAAGAGCGCATGGATCAAGGGCTTTGCTTTAATTGTGATGAAAAATTCACAATTGGTCACAAATGTTCTGCAAACATATTTCTTTTATTCATGGCTGATGATGAGGTGGCAGAACAACAGATTGTTGTTGAGGAAAGTAATGAGGTAGAAGTGGAACAGGACTTAAATGACACTTATTTTCAGCTATCCCCTCAAGCTCTAACCGGTCAAATTTCACCTCAAACACTTAAATTCAAAGGTATTATTGGTGGATTATCAGTTATGGTTTTAGTGGACACAGGCAGCACGCATAATATTATGCAACCTCGCATCGCCCAACACTTGAATCTTAAACCTAAGCCCACACGCCAATTTTCAGTTATGGTCGGAAATGGTTCCCATTTGCAATGTGAAGGGATTTGCAACAATGTCCATATACTCCTCCAAGACAAACCCTTCAACTTATCTTTTTACCTCTTGCCAATTGAAGGAGCTGACATTGTTCTAGGCATGGCTTGGTTGAGAACACTTGGCCCATTACAAGCAGATTTTTCTATTCCTTCCATCACATTTCAACATCAAAACACACCCCTAACTCTAAAAGGCGACCCAACCACTAACCCTATTCATACAACATTCCACCAATTCAAGCACCTTCTCCATACAAACTCCATTGTTTCCCTCCACCTTATGACTTTTCTTCAAATTGATTTCCCTAACTCAACAGATTCACTTTCCACATCCACACCAGTCACCATAACCAAAAACTTAGACCCAACCATTTCTACTCTTCTCAACACATATTCTACCATTTTCCAACCACCTTGTGGTCTTCCACCAAAAAGACCTCATGACCATCACATCCCACTACTACCCCATACCCCTCCTATCAATGTCAAACCTTATAGGTACCCACACTCACAAAAGAATGCCATGACAACAATTATTCAAGAAATGTTGCATGATGGCATAATCATTCCAAGTACCAGCCCTTTTTCCTCTCCTGTTCTTCTAGTTAAAAAGAAAGACGGGACTTGGCGTTTCTGTGTCGACTATAGAGCTCTTAATGCAGTCACAATTAAAGATCGTTTTCCTATTCCCATTATTGATGAGCTTTTGGATGAGCTTGGGTCCGCTAGAATTTTCACTAAGATTGAACTACGATCCGGCTACCACCAGATCCGTGTTTCAAGGGAGGATACTCATAAAACAGCTTTTCGAACTTTCGACGGTCACTACGAGTTTCTCGTAATGCCCTTTGGGCTCACTAATGCCCCTTCAACTTTTCAATCTGCCATGAATGATCTTCTAAGACCATACTTACACAAGTTTGTATTGGTTTTTTTTGACGACATTCTAATTTATAGTTCCAATTTTAATGATCATTTAGTTCATTTGCAGGTTGTTTTTGACCTATTATTGTCTAACTCTTTTGTTGCGAAAATGTCCAAATGTGTCTTTGCAGTGAATCGAGTTGATTACTTAGGTCATGTTATCTCTGCTGGTTGTGTTGAACCAGACCCAGAAAAGATTCAGGCAGTGTTGGACTGGCCTGAACCACGTTCACTCACGGCCCTCAGAGGGTTTTTAGGTCTCACCGAATTTTATCGCAGATTTGTAAAGAACTACGCCACTCTCGCCGCTCCCCTCACCGATCTTCTTCGTTCCACTAGATTCTCTTGGAGTACAGAGGCCAGTTCAGCCTTTACAGAGCTAAAAAGAAAAATGACAGAAATGCCGGTATTAACATTGCCGGACTTTACAAAAGAATTCACCATCGAAACAGATGCTTCAGGCGTGGCAATTGGCGCAGTTTTATCTCAGGCTGGACATCCCATAGCGTTTTTCAGCAAGAAGATGACTCCAAGGATGCAAGCTTCTTCTGTTTACGTCCGAGAAATGTACGCCATCACTGAGTCCATCAAAAAATGGCGCCAATACTTGGTTGGTCGACATTTTAGCATCTACACAGATCAAAAGAGTTTAAGAAATTTACTCCTACAAAAGATCCAAACTCTTGAACAACAGAAATGGGCTTCAAAATTACAGGGCTTTAATTTTGACATTTATTACAAACCTGGCCGTTCCAATCTTGTTGCCGACGCCCTCAGCCGGAAATATAGCGACACTCCTGTCCTCCTTTCTATCTCATCTCCCGTGCCAACTCTCATTCAGCAACTCCAAAAGTTTTACACAAAAGGCAAACAGTTAGTATAAGAAATGATTTCCAACTCCGAAGATCTTAATTTCAAATTCTTGAATGAATTGCTTTACTTCCAGAATAAGCTATTCATACCTGACCTGCCTGATCTCGGAAAGGCGTTGACTTTTGAATTCCATAGCACCCCATCCGCGGGACATTCTGGAGTTAAAGCCACAGTTGCTAGAGTCGCCACCTCCTTTTATTGGCCTGGCATGTACAAAGACATTAAATTTTTTGTTAGACACTGCACAACATGCCAACACAACAAGAATCTAACTCAGAAAAAAAAGGGATTGTTACAACCTTTACCAACTCCAGCTCAAGTATGGGAAGACATCACCATGGATTTCATAACACACCTTCCAAACTCGTACGGTCACACAGTGATTTGGGTTGTTTGTGATCGCCTCTCCAAGTACTCCCATTTTATTGCTCTTCCAACCAAGTTCTCTGCTTCTGATCTTGCTGTCCGTTTTGCTACAGAAATTTTTCGTCTTCATGGGGTTCCACGATCCATCGTCTCTGACCGCGATCCCATCTTCCTTAGCAAATTCTGGAAGGAATTTTTTAAAATACAAGACACAGTTCTCAGATTCAGTTCAGCATACCATCCCGAAACGGATGGCCAAACAGAGGTCGTAAACAGAACATTAGAGACTTACCTACGGTGTTTCACCAGCGATCAACCGTGCCGTTGGTACAGATTCCTATACCTTGCTGAGTTCTGGTACAACACTTCTTACCACTCTTTGATCCAGATGTCCCCGTTTCGAGCGCTTTACGGACGTTCTCCACCCTCTATTCCAGATTTCATATCAGGTTCAGTTTCTACTCCGACCTTGGACGAAACCCTGCAAGATAGACAAAAGATCATCTCAGAGCTAAAACAGAACCTTAATAGGAGCAAGAAATGCATGGAAGCTCAAGCGAACAAAAAAAGGATGTCTTTTACCTTTTCCGTCGGAGATCTTGTCCTTCTGCGTCTCCAACCCTATCGTCAACACACAGTTGTCCGTCGCTCTTCTCAGAAGCTAGCAAAACGTTTCTTCGGACCCTTTAAAGTTAAGAATCGCGTTGGAGAGGTTGCGTACGAACTAGATCTGCCGCCTTCTGCGAAGATCCATCCGGTGGTACATGTTTCACAGCTGAGACCTTATTTTGGAGCAAACCATACCACTGACTTTTCAAAGTTTTTCAATAGCCATGGAAATCTTGGACAACAAAAACAAGATGTCGATTTAGAAGAGAAAAAGGATGATGTTTCTTCTTTGGACTTAGAGAAAAAGAAAAACAAAGAAGAGGAAAGCTTTGGGTTGGAAGAGAGAAACCACGAAGTGTTTTCGGAGACAGAGAAAAATCAGTGTGTTTCTAACATGCAAAGTGCAAGTACTTGCCCAACTCCCTACTTTAACTCCAACTCAACTGTACCTGCTGAGCCAATTTACCCTTCTACCCTTGCAACGGTTAATGCATCCACACCTTCCATTCCACATGACGTGGCAAGCATCCCAACCTCCACTTATTTCTCACCGCCCCACGTGCCTTCCATATTACCAAAATCTTCACCACCTTTTAATTTTCCTCAACCACTCTCTGCTACTCCCTATACGTTTTTCCCACATTCCAACACCTATGCACACCGCCCCATCACTTTTCCTGCTACTTTTCAGAAAACCCATGTGCCCCCTTCCCCACTTGTCCTATCCAATTCAAATTTTCATTCCCAAACCCACGTGACGCCAGCTGGTTCATTTTCAACCCATTTGCCTCACTCTACCTCACTCCTCAAACACACACGTGAAGCCCCAGCTGGTACATTTCCAACCCATTTGCCTCACTCTCCCTCACTCCTTAAACGCACACGTGGCGGCTTCACTTTGAACCTTGAGGACAAGGTTCCTCTTGGGCCCGGGAGTATTGTTACAATACCTTCTTTTAAGCCCAAACGCAACATCCAGCAGCCCAAGTGGCTCAAAGATTATTATCAATATTAGTATTTTTATTGGGTCTATTTTTAATTTTATTATCTTTGTATTGGGTTGTCAAAAGAGGCTTAGGCCCAATTACTAGAAAACCCTAAGTATTTATAGTGCTTGTATTCAGACTTAGAAATTATGAAATGAGAAAAGTTTAGTTTTTATGTTTTCTTCTTCCTTTGCAACTTAGATCTAGAGTAGCTTATTGTAGATTATATCAAATTCCACTAACTTGAACTCTATAAACATATGTCATAATCAGAAACATAGGAATACTACATAATTTAAGAAGTTTATAAAAAGAGAAGGGATGTGAGCAATTAAGAAATGTATATGAAGATTGAAAAAAGGCTTATGGAAACATCTTCATTATTCAATCCCTTAGTTTTCTTTATCTATTATATGATTATCATGTCTAGGTGTAATTAAATCTCTCTTGTATTTAAGAATTAAATGTAATTGGTAATAATTCTACTAGAAAACTCTTTGTTTAGCGTTATGTGAAATCTTATTTTCAATAGATTATTGTTATTACTTATCTTCTCAACGCTAGGAATAAATTTTCTACTTAACGTATCTAGAAAAGCGACATCCATAATTATAAATTGCTAGGAATATGGATAGGTTTACAACTACTACACATTATAAGATTATAATACTATCAAATCAATAAATTGAGCTAGAAATTAGATGTTAATAGATTCCTAGATATCACATCTTATGTCGGGAACAAATATGTACATCGATAAAAAGATTACTTTAGATGTTTAAATGATGAAATATAATCCACATGTGCCTTTTCAACAATGATAATATTGTATTTTTAGTTTAAACTTAATTTCGTTTACAATCAAAACCATTTTACAAACATATATATTTTACGTAAAAGAAAAAATTTTGTTGAAAAACAGTAATATCACATGAGTTCCTGTTGATACTGTAATCTAAATACTTATTTTGATACTGGAAAAAGACATTATCAATGTTCTTCATCTTCTTCATTAGTGGATTAATAAAAATCATCTCATATTTCCATGAGGATTATAGTTTTAGCCTTGAAGCGACTTATCTTAGACTTCCCTTTCTATAGTTTTAAAGTTTTTTTTTCAAACGTGTCTACACTTTTTGCACTAATAATAGATGATTTTCATGTCGACACCATATTTCATCTCTTTAAAGTCCTTTTAGTACTTGAAGTACTTATTTTGGATTTTTTTTTCTCCTACTCAACAAACGCTGAAACATCCTAGATATAAGTGAGAGCTCATCATCGTCTGATGCTTCGCTCTGATTCTTGGGTTCATCTTTCTCTTTATTTTTAATTTGGAAAACTTACAAGTGTTTGATCTTTAAAAAATATATTGAAAAAGTACCACTTATACTTTTGTTTTTTTTGTTTTCTTTCTTTCTATGACATGCAAAAATAACTTTGTGAATAACTCTATTTCTTGAGTCTACTTTTCTAAAAATGGAGAGCTAGAATTTATAAAGAAACATAAGTTGGAGGGTATAATTTTGGGATTTACAATGATTATAAAGACAATGGAGCGACTATGGACTTGTTTGTTTTGACTTTTTCTTAAAATATGATATTTATAATGTTATATAATTTTGTTTATAAAAAAAAAAAGGCAAAATAACTTTTTTCGTCTCTTAACTTTACCTCATGGTCCAATTTGGTCCCTTAACTTTAAAAAGTGGCAAGTTCGTCCCTTAACTTTTAAAATGGTGTCAAAGTTGTCCATTCCGTTAGTTGGTTCAAACGTCCATTTATCTTGGTTACGTGGCAGATGACATGGATTTGGAACATCATCTTCTTCTTTTCCTCTGTTCCTCTTTTTTTCTATCCTTTGAAAACAAAAACAGCTTCTTAGATTCTTGTAACTTCTTAGATGCATGATTCTTGTAGCTTCTTAGATTCTTATATCTTCAGTTTGACCCGCCGGAACCGAAACCAAAGCACTCGCCGGAACCGAAGCACTCGCCGGAATTTGCAGAATCACATTTCTCAGGCCATGTGAAATCAAGATATAAGATCCTTCCTTTGCCAACATAACACGAGTGAATTCTGCTTCTTCTCCACATGGAATCCTCTGCAGGGAATCCTCTACATCAAACACTCGACTTATTTCTTGCCACATATTTAATATCATTTTTGTTAAAAACACAAAATTGCATGAATATGTAATTAAACCTATTATAATGTTCTTATAGTTTCTTTGTAGTGTTTTCACTTTCATATGACCTTCGATAATCACCACCATCCTCACCACTGTTGAGCTTCGTCTTTGTAGTGTTACTATGTTTTTTCTTTCTCTTTTTTTTCTTTTGATTATGTTACACTCTTAATTATATGACCTATAATTCACCACCACTTATGTTCTTCCAAAATGGAGCCTTCAAAATTTTGTATAAATAAAATATTGATTTGTATTATGTTTTATTAATGTCTGGTTGTTGTTGCTGAATAACAATGAATGTCACATATAATATACATATAATATGCATCACACTGTAGAAGCCTTTACTTTACTTTGTAACTCACTTAATTCTATCAGTTCAAATTCATGATTGCAAATTTCTCAGATGTGTTTACCCACAGAAAAATATCCATGAGAGTCCACAGAAAAAGGGTGTCCAAACACATCTATGCATCCAACAGCATGAGAGTCTGAGCAATGTAGAATTCCAATACAACTTCAATATATACTGCAATGAAATTATCTACTATAATGATTGAGAAATAATATTCAGCTTTTTATTCATTTTAATTGAGACACATTTTCACTGCAACAAAAATTCTACACTTGCATCCAATGGTATAGGATAATATTCTTTTAAAGTTAAGCTACTAGAGGTGAGGGATTTATGATATTAACTAGAAGTAATCAAACCACCATGATATCAAAAGGATTCCTTTAAAATGAGGAGTTATAAAGGTTGATTCTCTAATTGTCATAACTTGCACTTTATTCAACCAAACATTATAATTTGCACTTTGTTCTCTAAAATGCATCTCTTGCTTTAAAATAGCTAAGTATAATTTGCACTTTGTTCTCTAAAATGCATCTCTTGCTTTAAAATAGCTAAATCCTTATCGCACATGATAGAGTAATTCAGGTAAAAATATACAAAGAAAAGCAAAGTTGGTGTGGTTAATTATTACCTTAATGTATGAGCAAGGAAGAGGTGGTCCAACACGGCCAACAGATGTATCATCAAAATCAGAGAATGTCCCACCAGCACAAGTCTCTGTAAGACCACAGTATAATCTAGATGCATAGATGTGTTTACCCACAGAAAAATATCCATGATGAGTTGAATATTTTTAAACATTGGTTTTTTTTTCCTTTAATGGTGTGGTTGGTGTTGTTCCACAGTGGTGCGGTTTGTTCATGATTGTGAGGAGGCTAGGAATAGGGTGATGAGGTTAAGGTTGTCGATGAAGGATCAAGTTGGGGTATCTCATCCATTTTTGGTGGCGGTGGTGATAAGTCTGTGAAGGAGAGTGCTGCTAGTAAACAACAAGCGGAACCAGACAGAGGTTTATAGTTACCATATATATTCTGTTCAAACTATTACCCACTCATATCAAGACACATGTCCACCTGGAAATACGTGAAATCTGTTTTCAACCTTTGACTAACAGAATCAGACGGAACGATAAACGTGATACCATTTTAAAAGTTAAGGGACGAACTTGCCACTTTTTAAAGTTAAGGGACTAAACTGAACCCTGGAGCAAAGTTAAGGGACGAAAAAGATTATTTTGCCAAAAAAAAAAACTAAATTTTTTCCTAGAAACTTCAAATAAATATTTCGTTTGAATAATTATTTTAAAAATGTTATTTTAAGTATTTCATCATTTTATTAAAAAAAAATTTGGATATCAAAATCTCAGAAAAAAATCACTTACTTTTTAAGCTATTTCAAATATTTTTTTATAAAATTTATTTTTGAAATAAAACTTTTAAAAAATTATGATTTTGACTATGTTTTGATCTTTAATAATTTATATTTATGTTATAGAATATCAAAATTAATCTTTCAATTTAAAATAAATCAATATAAAAAACTTATAATACTTAAAAATAATTTTTTTATAAAAATCATTTTTAAAAATATAAAGAAAAAATCATTTTTTTAAAACTAAAACAAACATGCTCTATATTAGGTGTTGGAAAGTTTTCATACAACCTTCTGTTATTCGTAGAAATTGTTACATGATTTTTATTAGTGTATAACTTATACTAATGATAGTTGTCTCTATATTTAAAATTGATATTTTGAAATGGAAAACATCATATGCTAATTTATTTTTTTACTTCAAAGAATAAAATTTTGATGAGGATAAGTTTTTTTTATCTTCAAAGAATAAATTTGGTTAAAAAAATTTATTTTATATATTTATCATTTTGTTGTGACTATTTTTGGATGATAAAATTAAAAAAAAAAAAAACCTAATATTTGGATGTTGAGTATAGCAAGTGTGAGTAATATGGATAATAGTACCACATTGAGTAGAAATTGGGTAGAAATGTGAAGACTTGAATATTTATAAATGGAAAAATCTATACACCTATCACCTTAAGGTTTTAAAAAAATATGTGGTGTGTCTTTCACAAAAACGTGTTGCTTTAGAAAAAGAAGTTCCACAAAGTAACAATGCTATATTTGAAATATTATATTGGTTGAAGGTTTAATTCCTATAAGTATTATTTCTTTATATTTTTTCATGACTTTTGTAAACATGTTCTTGATATTTATAAAAAACAATCTCTTTAAAAACAATCACATCTTTAAATAATTTTTGAGATAATATACTCATTAATATAAAAATTAAATTAAATTCATGATCATATAATTAATATTGAGTTATGAACAATTATGAATGTGATTTTTAATGAAAAATAAAAAAAAAAATATTTGAAATGTTTTACGACTCCTTCAACGTCAGCTCTGGTCACAACCGCTACTTTTTTCCGAGAAAGACAGATTTTTCTCCCCATTGCCTTGCTGCAATAGTGTGTTTAACTCTTCGACAACGCAATGGTGTGTTTAACTCTTTGATATAATAGATTGAGAATATTTTTATTAAATATGGATGTCTAATTATCTCTAAGTTGCACAAAAAGTGTGTGTTTGAAAGTTGAAACTATTATAGGGACATTAGATTATAATTAAAAATTATAACGATCGTTAAGAAAAAGTAAAAACAACCAATAAAAATAGTTAATTGGGTATCATTTGGTTAGGAAATAATAATAAAAGAACAAAAAAATCAATAATAATAGTTTATGGGGTGTCATTTTGTTAATGGAACAAATATAAGAAAGTGGATTGCATTTTTTTTACTAGATTGTTTGCAAAGATATACAGGTGGTGACACAAAATTTTCCAAAACCCGGCAGATAACACCCATCATCTAAAGCAGGGCTACTAGTCGCCCGTTTATTATAATGTGCGCCCACTATTTATAGTGGCCGTCCATTGATTTACTATTACAAAGTATATCTTTCATAATACTATATTATTAGGGTTGTTTAAGAAATCTTAGTAATAACTCATCGTAATGCGCCTGAATTTATTTTTATTTTAGTAAAAGACATTTCATCACGGTTTATAAAACAATGTTGGTGATAGATAAAAGGTTACATGCTTCAAATCTCAGCACTAATATTTTTTTTATTTTTTATTTTATTACAAAATGGGCTTGTCCATATACTTTTATAAATATATTAAAATTAAAATAGCTATCACCATGGTTAGTACCAAAAACCATTTTAAATAGTATTGACATTTTATCACGCTTTTTATTACCAACCGTGGTGATAAGTTTTACATATATATAAACGAAGTTATCAAGTTTTAACAAAGAATAGTCGTCTCGCTCAAAACACAAAACCTTAACATATCTCTCTTCCACATCCAGCGATCTCTTCTCTCTTCTTCTTCCACAGATCTCATCTTTCTTCTTCTTCATACTAAAAGGTAATCAAGTTCAACACAATTTCTTCTTTATCTTTCTTCTTCTTCTAAAAGGTAATCATGTTATTTGTACGCTTTCTTCCATTTTTATTAGTATAGGTTCTAATATTCATACTTTTGAAGAACTTTCAAGGTATGTGATTCCTCCACACTCTTTCTTCCATTTCGGTTTCACATGATTTTTGAGATTTTTGAGTTGTCTCTACTTGGTGTCTGTTTTTGAAATGGTCAATTTGTGTTTAACAGATCAAAAGACGGTATAAATGGGAAAGTAGTTATCATATATGTTTCAAGTACAATTGTGTTCTTAAATTTTATTTTCAAACATTCAAAATCTCGTTTATGTTTCCATTTATGTTTAACATGCTATTTGTAGGATTACAATGTCATGCATGCTAGTTTATATTTTCTAATATGTTTAACATGATGTTTATAGGATTACAATGTCATGCTAGTTTATGTTACCAAATCTGGTTGACATGTTGTTTGTCAGATTACAATGTGATGCAAGTTTATGTTATTAAATTTTGTTAACATGTTGTTTGTAGGATTATAATATCATGCTAATACATTTTGACTTGTAGGGAAAGCGAATGAAAAAAATAAATCAAGAAAGCGCATATTATGGGCGTGTTTTACAAATTGTTTGTGTTGCTATTAAGAAAAGATACAAGGAGGATGAAGCGGAAGTGAAAGCTGCAAACTTGTGTGAAAGATTCAGAATGACATTCATTCAAATTTAACACGACTTTGTAGCTCTCACTTCAGTTTTATCCTCTTTTCATTATGGATTGCATTCTGAGACAAGTGGATCTTTTCTTTGTCTTCATTCTCCACTAATATTTTCAATAAAAGGTATGTTTGTGAAACATTTTATATCATCATGTTTTAAAATCATCATGTTTTGCAAGTCCTAGAACAAACTTGTTTATCTTCTCAACGCTAGCAATAAATTTTCTACTTAACATATTAAAAAAATGACATCTATAATTGTTAATTGCTAGGAATATGGATAGGTTTACAACTACTACACATTATAACGTTATAATACTGTCAAATCAATAAATTGAGCTAGAAATTATATGTTAATAGATTTCATAGATATCATATCTTATGTCGGGAACAAAAATGTACGTCGATAAAAAGATATTTTAGATGTTTAAATGATGAAATATAATCCACATGTGCTTTTTCAACAATGATAATATTGTATTTTTAGTTTAAACTTAATTTCGCTTACAAACAAAACCATTCTACAAACACATATTTTTACTTGAAAGAATATAATTTGTTGAAAAACAACAACATTGCATGAGTCCTTGTTGATACTATAATATAAATACTTATTTTGATATTGGAAAAAGACATTATCAATGTTCTTCATCTTATTCATTAGTGGATTAATAAAAATTATCCCATATTTCCATGAAGACTATAGTTTTACCTTTAAAGCGACTTATCTTGGGCTTCCCTTTCTATAGTTTTAGAGATTTTTTCTAAAGTGTCTAAACTTTTTGCACTAATAACATATGATCTTCACGTCGACACCATCTTTCATCTCTTTAAAGTTATTGGAGTACTTATTTTGGAATTTTTTCTCTTATTCAACAAACGTTGAAACTTCCTATATGTATATGAGATCTCATGATCGTCTGATGCTTCACTCTGATTCTTTGATACATATTTCTCTTTATTTTTCACTTGGAATGTGTAACGCCCCTGTATAATATATATCTAGAATAATACTTACAAATTTTATTGCCTGATACTAACACCATCATAAGTGTCTATTGGCATGATTTACATACTTGACCATTTACAAACATAAAAGAACAACAATGGTACAACATATGGAAAGTTCCAAACAATTAAAAAGATCTAGGATCAAAGTACAATATTCGTCATTGTACAATATACATAGCGGAAGAAATCACAATCTATACTTCCCTTGAAACATCTATGCATAGCTCCACTTGTAAACCAAACCTGCAAATAATACTTGAAAAATAACAACAATAATAGGGTGAGATGATAATCTCAGTGAGTTCTCCTATCTTATGGATTAACTCGGCTCTACAGGGTTATAATCAATTTCTACCTTAAGTCAAAAGGGAAAGGGATAAGACTTAAGTTCACACAATTCGCAATGTATGGAAACATGTCCCTTGAGTCCACCAACTCAAACAATCATTAATTGGAAACCATGTCAAGGTAAACTTCCTCGCCGCCTCACCCACGTCTAGGACTTTTAGCGTGGGTCATGGATCCTTGTATCATACTTTGACATACGAATAGATTAGGATTTAAGGTGCTTCCCACATGAATCGTCGCTTCCCATGGGACTCTACCCATCTCAAGCCTTTTACTTGTAGGCTTCATTCGTACACATGAAATAAATGAATGGATTCAAATTCAAGGTTCTTCCCACATGAATAGTCTCTTCCCACGAGACTATACCCATCTCAAGTCTCTTACCCGTAGGCTCCATTCATTTAAGGGAACTCCTACCAAAGTAATGGTGCGTACATCCCAAAGGAGATCTACATAAGCATTAACTCTTGGGATGACACAAGTCAAGGGTTGTTTTCGACTACGCCAATGTAACACCCCAATTCCCATCGCGAATAAATAATACATAAATAAATCAGAGTAACTAAAAATTTATTTTTCCGACTGAAACAAGGATGCCACATTTAAAAGAAAGAAAACACCAACCCTGCTCAATTATTTGATACATAACACCAACTGGGATAACATCAAAGAGGAACTTTTTCCGTAAAAAAAAAAAAGAAAGTTCAATTATGGAATAAAGCGGAAAGATCCATAACTGACTTGTTTTACAAACTAAATTGTTTTATAACATCAAAATATACATACAAAGGTAATACACAATAAATCTAACAAAGGTATCCATATATAACATAATCGTTCCCCGACTCCCGTGCTACGTATCAGAGCAGACACCAATAGAGGTGTACATGGGCCGGTTTGGGCTGGGTTTGGCCAAACCCATACCCAATCCATATAAAACATTGTGGTTTGGGTGAGGTAAAATAACCACCCGTTACACCAATGGGTTGGTTTGGGCAAACCCACTAATTTTCGGTTTGGATTGGGTTGGGTAGTGGGTTGCCCAAATAATTTTTCTATTTTATTAATATTAAATAACTAAATGATAATTCGTCATATTTTTTTCATAAAAATTACTCAACATTTTTATTTTTTTAAAATAAATTTGATAACTTATTTTTACTATCTTTTAACGTCATAAAATAATAAATGATATCATCAACAAATAAAAATTATCATAAAATATTAGCAACAAACTAAAGTTGCATGACATAAAATTGTATTAGTATCAAAATATCTAAAAAGTAAAACATTCAAAATTAGTTAAAGTCGTGATTCACTAAAATAGTAAATATTAAGAGACTAAAGTTGTGACAACTAAGTTAATATTTATCAAAATTATTAAAATTATAAAAGTAAATGTTTGATTAGTGGGTCAGTGGGTTTTTTGGGTTGGGTCTGGTTTTACCCGAAACCCGATTTTTTTAATGGGTTTTTTATTTTTTAAACCCATATCCACCCAATCACCCGACCCAACCCACTTTTTTGGATTTTTTTGGGTGGGTTTGACCGAGTTTTGTGGGTTGACCCAACCCATGTACACCCCTAGACACCAAGACCGACAAAATAATGGAGAACTAATCTTCACAAAAGCCTCCAAGACTACAAATCTGCAATTGCCTCATAGAGCAATAAACCACAGCAGAAGAGTGAGAAATAACAACTAAATCAAGATTGCATAATAATATGCAAAACATATAATTCACATACATAGTTATTCTCACCACAAGCATCACATTTAATACACATAACATATACCAATTATACTAACATAATCACATATTCACACATAAGGCACACCATAGTCACAACATATGGAAACACCCCACCAAATCACATATCATATGTTTATGCATAAAACATATTATCCACAACCAATGCATTTATCACATATGCACATCAATTCCCCAATTCAAACATAAATCTCAACACATAATCAATCAATCCATGATTTTCCACACATAATGCATCCATTCACAATTCTCACACATAATCAATCCATTCGTGATTTATGCAAATGCATAGAGATCGACACAACGACTCTATGCAAATGCACATGCGGTACCATCCATCCATCATTTCTCAACACTAGTTCACTCAGGAACTATTGGAATCATCGCTTGTTACTGAGGACCACTCATGTAACACCCCGTCGGGAAAACGATGTTCCCCGTCGCTTTCGGTCCTCTTTGTATAAGGTGCACGATGTTTATGGATAGCTTTCAGTCCTCTTTGTATAAAGCGCACGATCCGATCGCTTTCAGTCCTCTTTGTATAAGGCGCACGATCGTCTATAACCATCGCTTTCAGTCCTCTTTGTATAAGGCGCACGATGTTATAGCAGATTCTCTCTGGAACCGATTCGTCGCTCACACCCACTAGGGCACACGACATCACAAGATGCATATCATGATGCTTGACATACAAGGACTCATGACAATCAAATGCATCTTCACACATATATGCAACCATAATCATACATATATTTCAACTCATCAATTCCATACATTCACAATTCAACAATATGAATTATCTCGTCATCAATATTCATGCATTGGAAACCAATTCAAACAATGCATTTCAAACCATAAAGGCCACCAAACCACATATATTGAATTTCACCCAAACAATACATTTCATCATAATCCACAAACCACGACAATCACCACAAAACTTCATAACAACATCATTATCATACATTGAAATCAAACTCAAGACAACACATTTATTTCTCCATAAGACCATAAACCATCATCACCAACACTTATCATATGTATTCACTTCATATAACAGCACACAAGCTATACGATACATATTAAAAACATATCACATGGTAACACGTCAATCACACACAATTACGACGGTAAAAGCCGACAAAACGACACTATTCCAATCCCCCCGACATAATTAAATCGGCCAATAATCTCAAAACCATTTTAATAAGAAAGAACATGTCAAAAGCTCTCCAATGCACCAAACCGTGCCTCAAACCGACTTACGGATCAAAAGTTATAAAGAAAACAAATTGGGAAATCTGTCATGTTCGCAATGCGAAGCTCCTAGCGAGTCCTTCGCTTCCTCATTCGCAGTGCGAATGTCCCAGCGAACCAATTCAGAAAGGAAAATAGCCTATAGTTCGCAGTGCGAACTCCCAGCGAACCTTCGCTGTCCCCTTCACAGTGCAAAGGGGACAACGAACCAAGTCAGAAAGAAAAACAACACAACGTTCGCAGTGCGAAGCTCTGGCGAGCATTCGCTTTCCTATTCGCTGCCGTTCGCAGTGCGAACCTGCGAATTCTGGGATTCGCAGCAGCGCTATTATAGGTCATTATGGGCCAAAATCATCATTCTCCCACCCCAAACACTTCCAAAACATACTATAACAACCAGAACATGATTCAAACCTAACAACAAGTATTCTACTCAGTTTATATCGAATTTCATCCGCGAAAACATCAATTTCTATGAATTGCTCCTAATTTTAATCGATAAGAAAAGTCGTGAAATCACCAAAATAATTACAACAAACAACACATATACATACACAAGCAAGATATAATTGAAACTTCTCACCCTTACCCGATTAATCGCGCTCGAAACGGAGTTTTCCCGATTTTTCCTCTTTCTCCTCTTCTCTCTTTCTTTCTTCTCCTTTTCTTTCTCTTCTTTTTCTTTCCTTTTCTTTTCTCTCTTTTTCTCTCCACTTTCTATTTATATAAATATCTAAACCCCTAAAAGACCATTTTACCCCTCAGCTCAAATATCTCGCAAACGCTCTCAAAATGCGATAAAACATAATCACGATGAAAAATAATATATTTTCAAATAAAAGTAAAAAATGAAATAATATAATAATAAAATAATCAAAATGACTCAATTAAATAAAACGGACAAAACTGGGGCGTTACAACTCTCCCCCACTTAGAAATTTTCGTCCTCGAAAATATTCTGAGACGAACAACTCCGGACACGACTCTCGCCACCGACCAACAAACTAACATGCCAACAAGAGGCACCCCACGAATAACACAAACTGACAAACCACCTTGCTAACAGCAACCACAACAACGACACGACAACGAAGACAACTCACGACTCAAGGAATACCCAAGTTACGAACACACACAGGTTCACTCTTGAACCGAAACACCACAAGAACATAAAGTTCCACGACCCAACATCGTTCCAACAACCTCTACATAACCACAATACCAACCTCCTTGTCACACAACAATATTACAACAATGCTACGATTCCCCAAACGAACATATAACCAAAACCTCCATCTACATAGTAGCCCATGAATAATATTTAAACCTTTCGCCCAACACTTCCATACTGAAACGTCCAATAGTCTTACCATTCCTACATATTCTCAATGTTCAACTTATGAATTCTTACAAGTCACACCCGCAAATACAAAATGTGCCACATCACGCTTCCGCTGCGCACTCTGATTACTCGAAACCATCAAGTCTACCAATCTCACGTAGTCTAACTCTTTCTCATATTCTCCAAAAATCACTGTTCACTTTTAATATACCCAACTTCACACTCTACTGTGTTATCTCACACACCAGACACAAGTCTCTGAACTGCTCAAACAATTCTAATTCTCTGACCATCAAAACAGACATGTATAAAAACTCTCGACTTAACTCATCACGCACAACCTTAACTTTACCAACAGGCTAATTCCAACTAAAGTCATAACTCATCATAAATTCTAACCATCCTCGTTGTCTCATACTTTATTCCTTCAGACCAACCAAGTACTCTAAACTCTTGCGATTACCAAACACGTCGAACCTAGAACCATAAAGATAATACCTCCAAATATTCCAGCACAATACAACCGCAACCAATCCCAAATCCGGAATAGTATAGATCCTTTTTATGAATCCTCAATTGTCGTAAAGCATAAGCCACGACTTTACCCTCTTGCATTAAAACACTGACTAAACTCCTCAAAGACACATCACAATACCTCACAAAAGGTTTATTAGGATCACACAGTATCAAAACTGGAGCCGTAGACAACTTCTACTTCAGCTCACCAAAACTTACTCACAACGAACATCCAAAACAAACGACTCACCCTTTGCAAGTCAACTGAGATACCAGAAGTACGAGCTTAACAAGGTCTTCCATAACCTGCAATAACAACCAACTGAGCCCAAAAGTTTCTAATCTCCTTAACCAACTTCGGAGCCTCTCATTGTAGAACTGCATCTACTTTCGATGGATCTATTAACAATACTCTCATCTGAAATAACAACTCCAAGAAAACTCACCTTTTTCAACCAAAATTCTCACTCGAATAACTTAGCATAAAACTTCGTCTCTTTTCAACACTTGCAATTCGATTCTCAAACACTCCACTTGTTCTCCCTCTGAGTTTATACCTGATCCGAATATCCTCAGTTAAGACCACTACGAACTTATCCAAATAAATATGGAAGATACAATTCAGCTACTCCACAAACATTCCAGACATCTTACTAACACCGAACAACATCACTGTGCATTGTAATGCCCAACCAAACTCCAAAAGATATAAATTCTTAAATCTTTTGAAAAACTTCCCACTAGGTAACTGGTTACTCACATACAAGCTTAACCGAGTAAATAATAGCCTAATCCTATGATAAAAAACTTAACCAGTCACATTAAATAGATTAAAGCCTCAACTCACAAAATTCACTATCCTTATTAAACGTTCTAAACAATTGTAATTTCAATCGAAATCAACCAAACCATTCCAATCATCTATTCCCGAAAGTGGACACTTATTCTCAATCGTTACCTTATTCAACTATCAGTAATCCATACACACTTTCTTCTCGTGACAATCCAGATTCCATAAATCCCAACATGTAGCAACAACCAACCCAAAAGAACTCTTAAATAATACATCCACACCTAAGGGTTCTCTCAAAATTTCCATTAATGTTCTAAAACTCCAAGGACTCCAAACCTCACCAGAACTCTAAGTTTTGATTTCCATAGTCTCAATACCGTCATACACGTCATGCTTATTATTCCGTTCAATCATCCTTCCTTTTTGTTACTAACAATACTGGAGCTCTCTAAGACAACACCTCAATGTTCCATCCAAAAACACATCTGAAAACCATGCACAACTGACGGCCCATCACTGTGACTTCCTGACAATTTCCAGAACACTATCATCACAAACATGACCAACATCTGCGTCTCACTTCCTAAAAATTCTTCTACTTACTTAGCAGATCCAAACCTCAAATCTTCACCTTTGCCAAATTTGAGTTCACACCCTACTCTCTGAGAACAACCATTAGTAACATCCAACCATTCTCCCTCAGAGACATTCCAACTTGACCAATATACAAAACCTCTAATCCGCCTCCTCTTCCGATATAAGAATCTTCATCGACTCATCAAAACAATCCGGAACCATTTCTAAAATTCCAAACCATTCATTTCACACACTATCAAAGCCGAAAAGACACGTCTATTCCATCCAACATAATTTCCGTCTGCTATCAACAAGAGATTAAGGGTGATCAGTTCCTCAATTTGTCAATAGACAGCCGACAATCATGATGGGGCATAAACCCTCTTTACCAAACTATGATAGCATTTCTTACATCTCATGCACAAAACTACCTAAGGCACCAATCTTTAGTCGACATAAACCTTACCTCCGCATTCCCTCCAGAATCGGGAACAACACTGTCTAAACAACACTTATAATCTTGCAACCAACTGCACACGGAGTCAACACTCCACAATTGAAGCAACTTGGAGAAGTACCAGCTTCTCCCCCGCTTATCTCAATCTAAATCCTGCAGACAAGGGATTAGAAAATAGAAAGTACTAACAGTGTTTCCCACATATATCACGTACTAAAGAATAACCAACAACGACAGTATTCAACTGTCACACCAACTGACTCAACAACTTGGCCGGACGGACCGACCTGCTCTGATACCACTAATGTAACACCCTAATTCCCATCGCGAATAAATAATACATAAATAAATCAGAGTAACTAAAAATTTATTTTTCCGACAGAAACAAGGATGCCACATTTAAAAGAAAGAAAACACCAACCCTGCTCAATTATTTGATACATAACACCAACTGGGATAACATCAAAGAGGAACTTTTTCCGTAAAAAAAAAGAAAGTTCAATTATGGAATAAAGTGGAAAGATCCATAACTGACTTGTTTTACAAACTAAATTGTTTAATAACATCAAAATATACATACAAAGGTAATACACAATAAATCTAACAAAGGTATCCATATATAACATAATCGTTCCCCGACTCCCATGCTACGTATCAGAGCAGACACCAAGACCGACAAAAGAATGGAGAACTAATCTTCACAAAAGCCTCCAAGACTACAAATCTGCAATTGCCTCATAGAGCAATAAAACACAGCAGAAGGGTGAGAAATAACAACTAAATCAAGATTGCATAATAATATGCAAAACATATAATTCACATACATAGTTATTCTCACCACAAGCATCACATTTAATACACATAACATATACCAATTATACTAACATACTCACATATTCACACATAAGGCACACCATAGTCACAACATATGGAAACACCCCACCAAATCACATATCATATGTTTATGCATAAAACATATTATCCATAACCAATGTATTTATCACATATGCACATCAATTCACCAATTCAAACATAAATCTCAACACATAATCAATCAATCCATGATTTTCCACACATAATGCATCCATTCACAATTCTCACACATAATCAATCCATTCATGATTTATGCAAATGCACAGAGACCGGCACAACGACTCTATGCAAATGCACATGCGGTACCATCCATCCATCATTTCTCAACACTAGTTCACTTAGGAACTATTGGAATCATCGCTTGTTACTGAGGATCACTCATGTAACACCCCGTCGGGCAAACGATGTTCCCCGTCGCTTTCGGTCCTATTTGTATAAGGCGGATGATCCGATCGCTTTCAGTCCTCTTTGTATAAGGCGCACGATCATCTATAACCATCGCTTTCAGTCCTCTTTGTATAAGGCGCACGATGTTATAGCAGATTCCCTCTGGAACCGATTCGTCGCTCACACCCACTAGGGCACACGACATCACAAGATGCATATCATGATGCTTGACATACAAGGACTCATGACAATCAAATGCATCTTCACACATATATGCAACCATAATCATACATATATTTCAACTCATCAATTCCATACATTCACAATTCAACAATATGAATTATCTCGTCATCAATATTCATGCATTGGAAACCAATTCAAACAATGCATTTCAAACCATAAAGGCCACCAAACCACATATATTGAATTTCACCCAAACAATACATTTCATCATAATCCACAAACCACGACAATCAACACAAAACTTCATAACAACATCATTATCATACATTAAAATCAAACTCAAGACAACACATTTATTTCTCCATAAGACCATAAACCATCATCACCAACATTTATCATATGTATTCACTTCATATAACAGCACACAAGCTATACGATACATATTAAAAACATATCACATGGTAACACGTCAATCACACACAATTACGACGGTAAAAGCCGACAAAATGACACTATTCCAATCCCCCTAACATAATTAAATCGGCCAACAATCTCAATACCATTTTAATAAGAAAGAACATGTTAAAAGCTCTCCAACGCACCAAACCGTGCCTCAAACTGACTTACGGATCAAAAGTTACAAAGAAAACAAATTGGAAAATCTGTCATGTTCGCAATGCGAAGCTCTTAGCGAGTCCTTCACTTCCTCATTCGCAGTGCGAATGTCCTACCGAACTAAGTCATAAAGGAAAATAGCCTATAGTTCGCAGTACGAACTCCCAGCGAACCTTCGCTGTCCCCTTCGCAGTGTGAATCCCCCAGCGAACCGTGGCAGAAAGAAAAACAACACAACGTTCGCAGTGCGAAGCTCTGGCGAGCATTCGCTTTCCTATTCGCTGCCGTTCGAAGTGCGAACCTGCGAATTCTGGGATTCGCAGCAGCGCTGTTATAGGTCATTATGGGCCAAAATCATCATTCTCCCACCCCTAACACTTCCAAAACATACCATAACAACCAGAACATGATTCAAACCTAACAACAAGTATTCTACTCAGTTTATATCGAATTTCATCCGCGAAAACATCGATTTCTATCAATTACTCCTAATTTTAATCGATAAGAAAAGTCGTGAAATCACCAAAACAATTACAACAAACAACACATATACATACACAAGCAAGATATAATTGAAACTTCTCACCCTTACCCGATTAATCGCGCTCGAAACGGAGTTTTCCCGATTTTTCCTCTTTCTCCTCTTCTCTCTTTCTTTCTTCTCCTTTTCTTTCTCTTCTTTTTCTTTCCTTTTCTTTTCTCTCTTTTTCTCTCCACTTTCTATTTATATAAATATCTAAACCCCTAAAAGACCATTTTACCCCTCAGCTCAAATATCTCGCAAACGCTCTCAAAATGCGATAAAAAATAATCACGATGAAAAATAATATATTTTCAAATAAAAGTCAAAAATGAAATAATATAATAATAAAATAATCAAAACGACTCAATTAAATAAAACGGACAAAACTGGGGCGTTACAACGTCATAAACACAATACAACGTGATTGTATTAAAAAATCAGAAGGAGACACATTCACCTTAATCACAAGAAATAGAAAACCACACATGTTCCATACAAAGCTCTCATCACAACTAGACAACTACTTGCCAATAATGCACACCTAGGCATCGGTGCAGAAGCATTGCCATCTATGTTATTCAATATGTTCTAATCACTTTACTAATTCATTCTATTAATTAATATCAAGGTTTCCTCACCATTCTTATAGTCTTTTAAGCATGTTATCACAAAATCAAGCATTCAATCAATATACATATATATAGCATAACAAGTATAGTAACATAACATAATACATCAAGCATAAATATCCCTCGTAAGGCATAAAATCAACATTCCTCTACCAAAGTTCTCAGTTAATTTGTGATCACATGGATAGTTAGGTCTTTTAGAGCCAAGCCCCTCACCAATTATCAACTAATCCTCATGGTATTCATCACAGTAAAAGGTGTTCATCTTCACCCGTTCACATATTATACTACCTTCATTGAATTTGATACCAATCTATCAATCACACATTTATATTACATAGAGAATTGGAATAACTTTCCAAGGCTTCCGATCGTGCCTCGATCCGAGTTATGGTTCAAAAGTAATGAAGGAAACAAGAAACGGGAAAAATGCACCCTGTCATGGCCGCACAGCGACCCCAAAGCGAGACTGACTCGCTTTCACTTAGCACAGAGAACTCTGGACGAGGAAGAGGCAGAACCAAAATTGCTTCATGGTCGCACAGCGACCGCAAGTCAAACAACTCGTTTTGTGTTCGCTGAATCTCGTACAACAACCATAGCCGAACAATTGGTCGCCTAGAGCTCGCCAACTGCTTACACAGCGACCCATGCGAATTTCAGAATTCCAAAAAACGGAAATGAAGCAGCCATGACTCATCTCTCACACCCACATATTCAAATAGCATCCAAACACTTAAATAAACATGAAATAACATGATTGAGCATGAATTTCATCAATTGTAACATACAATTCACATTAGGGCATATCTCCACAAAATCTAAATTCCCAATCATACATTTTCTTCCCTCTCATAGCTAAATATAACTATGGAATTCACCTTGGTAAAGAAGATTGATGATGGAGATGAATGATGATGAATTCTTCTTCTCCCATGAGCTCTTCCTTCTTTCTCTCTTTCTTCCTCTTCTCTTACCAACTTGCTTTCTTTCTTTTCTTTCTCATAAATATAACACACACACAAACACACTCACTCACACACACACACACTCACTCACACACACATACACACAAACACACACACACACACACATATATATATATATATATATATATATATATATATATATATATATATATATATATATATACAAAATATCCCCGTTTGATAATTTGTCATTTAACACCAATTGACCAATTATTAATGTTACTAGAATGCCCTCTCTTGCATTTACTAATATTAGTCTGTCTCTTTAATTAATAATTGATCTCTTCAGAGTTCACTAGTTACTCTATTGATTCCAACAGATAATATTTAGAGCACTTAGAAGTTACAACTATTCCAATTAACAAAAGATAGCGTACATAAGAACTCAATTGATCTCAACTGATACCCAATTAAGCATTTAAAGGAATATGGGGTATAGAATACCTAGTACTTATAAGTTTTCTTTACAAGTGTTTGATCTTTAAAAAATATATTAAAAAAGTACCACTTATACTTTTGAGTTTTGTTTTTGTTTTTGTCTTTCTATGACATGAAAAAATAACTTCGTGAATAGTTATCTATTTCTTGAGTCTACTTTTCTAAAAATGGAGAGTTAGAATTTATAGAGAAACATATGTTGGAGGGTATAACTTAGGGGTTTTGAATGATTACTGAGACTATGGACTCACTATGGACCTGTTTGTTTTGAGTTTTTCTTAAAATATATTATTTATAATGTTATATAATTTTGTTTATAAAAAAAAATATAATGTTCCTAGAAGTTTTAAATAAAAATTTCGTTTAAATAGTTATTTTTAAAATGTTATTTTAAATATTTCATCATTTTATTAAAATTTTTTTAAATATCAAAATCTCAGAAAAAAAAAAAAACTTAATTTTAAAGCTATTTCAAATAGTTTTTTTATAAAATTTATTTTTAAAATATAACCTTTTAAAAAAATTGTGATTTTGACTATGTTTTGATCTTCAATAATTGTATGTTTATGTTATAAAATATCAAAATTAATCTTTCAATTTAAAAAACGAACATAAAAAAATTTATAATATTAAATTTTTTTTTATAAAAATCATTTTTAAGAATATAAAGAAAAAATCATTTTTTTTAAAAACTAAAACAAATCGGCTCTATATTAGGTGTTAGAAAGTTTTCATAACCTTATGTTTTTCGTAGAAATTGTTAGATGATTTTTATTATTGTATATCTTACCTAATGAAAGTTGTCTCTATATTTAAAATTGATACTTTGAGATCATAGGCTACTTTTTTTTTTACTTCAAAGAATAAAATTTTGATGAGGATAATTTTTTGTTCAAAGAATAAATTTGGTTTAAAAAATTGTTTTATATATTTATCTTTTTGTTGTGACTATTTTTGGATGATAAAGTTAAAAAAATAACTAGTATTTGGACTCATGCAATGCACAGAAAGATGATTTTCTCAATAAATAATAAATATAAAATTGTAATAGAATATATACATACATATATATATATATATATATATATATATATATATATATATATATATATATATATGATCGAACCTGGATCAGACGGTTTGAAGATGGCCAACGACGTCTGGAATTGTTGCTACTTTAATGATGATGAAAGACGGTCGCGGGGGTGTACCTGCAGGGCACTCCGATGCTTAAGTCAGTGAGGGCACAACAAATACAGAGAAAGTGAGTGAGAGTAAGAAGTTAACTATCCTGACCCTCTCAAGTGAGAGGGTATTTATAGGAGACCCTCAGCGCGTGGCCAACGGTTACTTGCAACAGGTGGGACCAGCGTGTGACCCGTTCCAAGTAACTGCTAGGGCTTACGTGTAGTAATAATGACCAGCTCGTGGTCAACACCCTAGCGTAACCGTCCCTTTAATGCCATTAATAGATGGTTACGTGAAACGTATCTGTGTAGATAAGACCGTTAGCAGATTCCTCGGGGGAGAGTCTACAACGTCGAGGACATATGGTGGTCGTGGTCTGGACATGACCTAACGGAGGAGAACCATGCTTGTCGAGGACCTATGGGTCAATCGAGATTATGAGTATTCTCGCGGGGAGAAGTTAATCTGTCGAGGAGGTCCTCTTCATCAGGGTGTGATGTCTTCCTTTGGCCTCGCGTATGGCAGTCATGTGTCATTCTCTAGGACTTTATTGGGCTTCTTCAAGCTGTATGGATTGGGCCTGTTTGATTGTAGGAAACCACGGCCCAGTCCAGAACAGGAGCCCCCCAAGTCGTTGCTTTGAGGTATCAGAGTAATGACTTAAGGGTCAATAATCGTGTCGGGGAAATGCCAAGGGGTGATCCGAGGAGGATATCAGCATAGTCGAAATTTCCATGATTATCATGACGTCGGGTGTTGACATCTTGCGGGAAATTATCATGAGGCGGGCACTGATAGCTTGCGGGCAACGAAGAGTTGCATCTGGTCGAAAAGTTGGGGAGATGAGAAGTTTCCGAGGCAGCTGATGCTGCTGCGGAGTGATAGTGTAGTCTGTTTGGCCTGTGTGCCAATTTTTTGTATTGACTGGCCTGCGTGCCATACTCGTTGATTTGCCCGGTCTAAGAGCCAGGGCTTTATGTAATATTTTTACAATGGGCTTGCCCGACTTAATATTTCCATTTTGCCTCTTTATCTGTTCTGTGTGTGGTATTTTACTTATTTTTATCTAAGTTATTTTGAAATTGCCGGATACTTGGGAGTTTGCTCGACTCTAGTGATCCTCGACTGCGAAGAGAGCTGGTCGAGCGGTTAGGGGTTGTACCCCGACCTTCAACGAAGCTAAGAGGTCGATCGAGGTCTTAGTTTCATGGCGTGAACTTCCCATCGCGAGCTGGGTGTTCTTCTTACAAGGTACGTCGACGACGGAGCTCGATAGAGTACTCCTCGCCGGGCCAAAAGTTCAACGCACACACAACGTGACTTTTGACCTTCGTTAGCATGTAGAGGTGTCGTGCCTGTACCATGGCACACTCCCTGTAACGGAAACTTTTGTATAGTTACATGCAGTGTTTAACTGTAATATTGTTTGAGCTTCTCAGCATTCCATGGTCGAGCAAGTTATTCACCTTGGAGGCTTTCGAGGTAATAAGCACCTGTCCCCGTCTTTGCAATGACACGGTAGGGGCCCTCCCAGTTTTCGGCCAGCTTTCCTTCACGTGAATTTTTCTCTGTTTCTTAAATCAAGGGCAATCTGGGCTACTTCTGCTTCTTCGAACTCAATGTGTGATTGAGCTCGTTCGAGGAAATCTTCGAAGCTGCGAGGATGGTGTAATCTGACAGATTCTGCGAACTTGGAGCCAATCCGCAGTCCTTTGATGATGAGATATAATTTTATATGGTCGGTCGTATGGACCTCGACCGCTTCTTTGTTGAATCTCTCTATGTAGCTTCGGAGAGATTCTTTCTTTTCTTGGAAGATGGCCTCCAAGGAGGATATAGTTTTTGGATGTCTTCGAGAAGCTGTAAAATGCTTCCCAAAACGTTCCCTCAGAGCTTTCCACGACGCTATTGATTCAGGTGCCAGGTTTCTATACCAAGCCATGGCCCCTTTCCGAAGAGTCGTAGGGAATAATCGACATTTGATAGCGCCGAAGACGTTTCTAAAGTCGAGAAGAGCCTCGAAGCTCTCGACATGGTCGTCCGGATCAGATGTTCCATCGTAAGTCCCCAAGGATGGAGGTCTCTCCAAGCCTTTAGGAATAGGAGCTTCCATTATTTGTCTGGATAGAGGAGTCCGGTAGTCGTCATCATCGCTGCCTCCCGGGGATACAGAAAGAGAATTATGACCACGAACATAGTGACATCTCGTGGAGTTTTCCTTATGACGGCCTCTTGGCTCCTCGACATCAGGCTTACTCTTCTTAGTCTTCAAGGGACGAGTGGGCCCTTTTGGTGGCGGGGAGCGATGACGCTTCTGTGGATGCTCGGTCTGGTTACGCTCCAAATGTGGTCTGCGGCCTCTATTTACTAGGGAGGGGCCGCGAGATTCCACTGGAGATTGTGAATGTTCGGGATAAGGAGGTGGTCGGTGTCTTCGCGGGGAAGTTCGACCACGACCTTTTTCTAGCTTCTCGATCCGTAAGCTTTGGTTGAAGATCATTTGATAGGTCTGATTAACCAACGCAAACACGGCAGCAGTGTTCGGATCTGCATTTGGTGGTGGATCCACAGGATGGTAGGTGGGCTGGAAGATTGCTTCCTGTCCATCTTGTTGAGCAGTCTCGTATTCTACCTCATCGGAAGATGGGGAGGCGGTGATTCCATCTCTGACATCATTCTCCATGACAGGCTAAAGAGCATTGTTGTCGCTATGGGTGTTACTACCAAGTTGTGTGATGACATTGTCTATAGCTTGATTCACCGACGGGTTGGCCATTGCTGGTAGTTGAATGAGGAAAGTTTAGTTTATCGCGAGGAAAACGGGGAAACTTATGAAGTTCCCACAGACGGCGCCACTGATCGAACCTGGATCAGACGGTTTGAAGATGGCCAACGACGTCTGGAATTGTTGCTACTTTAATGATGATGAAAGACGGCGGGGGGTGTACCTACAGGGCACTCCGATGCTTAAGTCAGTGAGGGCACAACAAATACAGAGAAAGTGAGTGAGAGTAAGAAGTTAAATATCCTGACCCTCTCAAGTGAGAAGGTATTTATAGGAGACCCCCAGCGCGTGGCCAACGGTTACTTGCAACGGGTGGGACCAGCGTGTGACCCGTTCCATGTAACTGCTAGGGCTTACGTGTAGTAATAATGACCAGCTCGTGGTCAACACCCTAGCGTAATCGTCCCTTTAATGCCATTAATAGATGGTTACGTGAAACGTATCTGTGTAGATAAGACCGTTAGCAGATTCCTCGGGGGAGAGTCTACAACGTCGAGGACATATGGTGGTCGTGGTCTGGACATGACCTAACGGAGGAGAACCATGCTTGTCGAGGACTATGGGTCAATCGAGATTAGGAGTATTCTCGCGGGGAGAAGTTAATCTGTCGAGGAGGTCCTCTTCATCAGGGTGTGATGTCTTCCTTTGGCCTCGCGTATGGAAGTCATGTGTCCTTCTCTAGGACTTTATTGGGCTTCTTCAAGTTGTATGGATTGGGCATGTTTGATTGTAGGAAACCACGACCCAGTCCAGAACAATATATATATATATATATATATATATATATATATATATATATATATATATATATATATATATATATATATATATAATAAAATAAATCATATCTCTATATCATATTTGAAATAATATATTGGTCCAAGGTTTAATTTCTGTAAGTACCATTTCTTTATATTTTCTCATAATTTCGTAAATATGTTCTTGATACTTGTAAGTACCATTTTTTTTTATATTATTTTCATAATTTTCGTAAATATATTTTTGATACTTATAAATAACAATCTCTTTAAAAATAATCACATCTTTAAATAATTTTTGACACAATATACTCATTATTATAAAAAGGAAATTAAATTCATAAGCATATAAATAATATTGAGTTATGAACAATTAAGAATGTGATTTTGAATGAAAATAAAAAAAAAATTATATTTGAAATGTTTTACTGCTCCTTCATCGTCGGCTCCAGTCACAACTGATATTTCTTCTTGAGAGAGACAGTTTTCCCTCCCCATTGCCTTGCCACAATGGTGTGTTTAACTCTTCGAAAATGCAATGGTATGTTTAACTCTTCGAAGCTGTTGGAGTACATGTATCGGAACATTGCAAAAAGAATTTTGGTGAAAAGTGATGGTACACCTGGCAGGTTTTCTTCCCTATGGTGGAGGGACGTAATGAAGCCGTGGGACTCTACTAATGTTACTGGTTTTCTTGGTCAGCTTTCTTGCAAATTGGGTGAAGGCTCCCTTATGTCATTTTGGTATGCAAGTTGGTTGGACTCATTGCCTTTAAGGGTACGTTTCCCGACGTTATTTTTTATCTCTGATATGAAAAATCTCTTTGTTGATCAATGCGGGAATTGGTTGGTTGATGTGCGGCGGTGAAAGTTGGGTTTTATTTATGATACAATGGAGGATATGGAAATTTTAGACCTTAATGATCTTTTGGCTATTCTTGATGGTGTATGTCTTAGGCCTGGGGTTCCAGATTATTTTTCTTGGCCAGGTGCTACTCCAAAATAGTTTTCAGTCAGGGTTTGTTACGATGGTATTATGTAAGGTCGTGGTGGTGATTTAGACATTATTCTCAAGACTGCGCTTGATTTAATGTGGCATACTAACATACCAATGAAGGTTAAAATATTTGGGCGGAGATTGTGTTTGGATAGGCTTCATTCGCGTTCGAATCTGACGGTCAGGGGAATAATATCGAATCCTCACGATATGGTATGTGTATTCTACTTTAATTCTGTAGAATCTTGTAATCATATTTTCTTCTCCTGTCCTCGTGAGCGTCCCATTTGGAAGGTTGTGTTTGATTGGGTGGGAGTAGAGTGGTTTGATGAAAATAATTGTTGTGATCACTTAGTAAAATGGTTTGTGAAGATGGTGGGTAGGAGCTCCAAGAGTTCAACATCTATGATTTGAATATGTTCTTGAGGGTGTATATGGTGGTCGAGAAATATTAACTTCAATGATGCATTTGGGAATCCGGAGGAGATTTTCCAGAGACTTGTTCATTATTCCATGTGGTGGTTAGCTTTGTCATCTAGCCATAGGAGTATAATTATTACGAATGGTGTAAAAACCCTTCTGATTTTTTTGTAGGGGGATAATGATTGATATTTGATCAGGGTTGGGTCATATTTTTGTACTGTGCTAGTTCAGATAGGAATACTCCTAATATTTCCTTTGAATATACGTTTGCTTATAAAAAAGATAGGGGATATGTTTATTTAAAATGGATGTCAAATTATTGCTAAGTTGCAAAAAAAAATGTGTATTTGAAAGTTGAAACTATGATGGGACATCAGACTATGATTAAAAAATATAAGGATTGTCAAGAAAACGTAAAACCAACCAATAAAAATAGGTACCTGGGTATCACTTTGTTAGGAAATAATAATAAAAGAACAAAAAATCAATAATAATAGTTTATAGGGCTTTCGTTTTATTCATGGAACAAATAAATAAATAAAAAATGGATTGCATTTTTTACTAGTATATTTACAAGATATACATGTGGTGACACAAGAATTTTTTAATCTTCAAAGAATAAATTTGATCACAAAAATTATTTTTTATATGTATCTTTTTAATCATATCTTTAAATAATATTTGAAATAATATTGGTCCATGTTTAATTCCTGTAACTACCATTTCTTTATATTTTCTCCTAATTTCTGTAAACATGTTCTTGATACTTATAAATAACAATTTCTCTAAAAACAATCACATTTTTAAATAATTTTTGACAGAATATACTCGTTAATATAAAAAGGAAATTAAATTCATAATCATATAAATAACATTGAGTTATGAACAATTATAAATGTGATTTTTGTTGGAATTAATCCAAAAACTTTGAGAATTCCAAATCAATCTTGATTAACAAGATTCAATCAACCGGTCGAAATTCCTTGTTTTTCACTCTTCACTCATGTGAAACAATCACACCTTGATTGCAAGAATGATTCTGCGCAGAAGTTGTTAATGGAAGAAGAAGAAAGAAAAATTGAATAAGAAAGAAATTTAGGGTTTGACAAAATATGGAAGAAGATGATGATTTCTGCAGAGTAACTCTCTGCCCACAAACTGTGGAAATCTTACTCACTTTACTACTGCAAAATTCTGTGAATTCAAGTTATTACAAGAATAGGGGTTACTCCATCTATTTATAGTTTTAGGTTTGCTTGCTCCCAAAGACAAAGCCCAAAATTTTTATTTTGGTCTAAGTCGAAATCCTGTGTCAAGCAACTTGCTTTGACATTTCGACATCTAACACAACTCGACACACACTACATTAGGCTAATTACGACACATCGTTGTTTCTGTTGTGCTACACCAGCTTCGACACAAGGAATTACATTCTCAACACACCACCTAATTCATTGTGTCTAAACTATATATATTCATCATAGACCTTGGCTTCTTGAAGATTTCGACATGCACTCCCTTTGTCATGATATCTACGATTTGATTCTCAGTTCTGCAGTGTTCCAAGTTAATCTTCCCTTCTTATACATGTTCTCGAAGATAATGGAACCTCATTTCGATGTACTTGCTTCGTCCATGTGCTATCGGATTCTTTGCCAGATTGATAGCTGACATGTTGTCGATCTTCATGGTAATTGCTCCATGACTCTTCGCTATAATCTCTTTGTTGCGGTGAGAGCATAGGTGTGGTGAGACCAAACACCTATCATGCCAACATGTTTCCTAAACTAAACTAAAACTGGCGACCTGAGAGTGTTCAAAAATATTCAATCATAATGACATGATCTTAAAACAACTGGCAGCGCTTTACATCAAACAAAATATCATACAGACTTGCATAATTTTTGCATCAGCTCCATGTCAACAGAACTTGAGACTTAGAATTTTAATCATGGGAGCTATGGAATGTATGCGATATCTCACACCATGCAAGCATAATAATGAACATACAGCAACATCAAAAACTAACAGTCTCTATCTCAGCAAACTCATGAGTCTCAAGGCTTTAAGGACTTACCTCTTGGAGCATTAGAAATTTCACCTCCTTTGACTGGTGATGCACACTTCCTCTTTTGTTGATGAATGTTCAAGATCTTTGGATAGAAACACTGTAACGCCCGATATTTAATTAATTATTTAATTAAATATTTTTGAAATATTTTCGAATTAATTGTTGGAATTGTTGGAGTTGTGATATGTCGAGAAGTGTTGTGAATAAGCTGATATTTAATTAATTAAGTTGGTTAAGATGGAGAAATAATATTAGCAATAATATTGATAAAGAAATTATAATAAAAATGAGTTTATTGGTTGGGTTTAATATTTGGTTGTAGGAAGGAAAAGTGGGGGTGTGAAAGTGAAGCCCAATAGATTAAATAAAGGTATTATTATTATTATTTGGTTATGAGAAAGAAAGAAAATGGGTTATCAGTAAAAAGAAAATAAAAGGGTTTGTAAAGAGAAAGAAAGAGGCAGGTTGTACGTAAGAGAAAAAAAAATAAGGGTTTGTGGAGAAAAGAAGAGTTCGTTGAAATCGCAGAAAAGTGGAAGAAGAAGTATGGGAGAAATTGATCGTGGACCGTTGTAGACCAAAAGAGCAAAAGGTTTGAAGCCATGGAAAAGCTAGGATGCAATCGGAAATATAGAGCGGTCTCCAATCCAAGGTAAGGGTGGGGTTCTGACTCTATAATGGGGTATTTGATAGATGATATGTGGGGATTAGTTTGTATGCAATTATCGTGTGAAATTGTTGCAGTACGTGTATAATTGTTGTGGTTGTGTTCCTGAAACTGCTGAAAATATTTTACTGTCATGAATTTATGATTTGTCCTATGTTGATGAGGATATAGTTGTTATGTTGATGTATATATGCGGGGTTGATATGGAATTGTTAGTCGAAGAAAGTATGAGGAAATGCGAGAAAATTGCTGAAGAACACAAAACTGAGACGAAGGAAATTGGGAATTTGGGGGTGACGACCGTGATGGAGAGCGTGACGAGCGTCACGCAGGTCGTGTACGAGTGACGACCGTCACTCATGTGTTACGACCGTCACGCATTGTGACGAGGGCCAGGAAGTTGTGACGAGCGTCACACGAGCCTGCTGTGTAATTTGTTTCTGTTTCCGTTTCTGTTCATTTCTGTCTGCTATGGTTTCACTTGGTCTGTTCCATTTTAATTTTAGTTGAGAGGGTTGGTATATATAACTATTTAGCAGAGATAATAATTGTTACCGAGGTTAATCCAATTAAATTAGTTACAGTATATATATATATATATATATGCATAGTAGAAGCTAGTAGCAGTATAATTCAGGAGCAAGGTTAATAATTATCAGAATGGGTATTAAAGTAGCAGAGCTATTAGTAAAATAGCAGAGTTGATGTTTTAGCAGAATTATACTGGGTAGTAGCAGGTTTAGAAATAGATACAATAACAATGCTAGTAGTTTTTGACAAAACCAATGTAGTGAAATAATTTAGCGGGAGTGAATAGTTACAGAGTTAGTACATGATAATAATTAGCAGAGTTGTTAAAATAGCAGAGTTAATTTTGTAGCAGGAAGACATAAAGTATTTGAAACTAGTAGCAATGAGATATATTTGTTGAAAACAATGACAGGAGGCTATTAGCAGAAAAACCATAGTAGTTGATTTAAATAATTAGTAGATATATTTTAGTTGCATGAAAATTAGTAGATTTAAGTAATTGGTCTAATTAAATTACAGATCATATATGTAGTAGTATAGCAGTGGCAGCAGTAGTAATAATTTAATGGGAGAATAATTCAGTAGCTAGTATCAAGGATGAAGTAATTCACTAGTAGTATTATCAGTGACAGTGTGGATTTGATAGTAGCAGTAAAGAGTAGAAAATGTTGGTAATTTAACGGAAGATTAATTAACCGGAAATAGATGAGTTATCCGAATAATTATGCGGGAACGTTTGTAATATAATTTAGTTGATACGGTGTGCTGTATACTTTATTGTAATAGGTGAATTTGCAGGTGGTGTTGAATTGTGAGGCCTACGACCAATGTTGTTTTGTTGTTGATTAGTTGCTGTTAATTATTGATGCTGATATGTTGTTGCTGTTGATGATGCGAAGTTGCAGGATATCTGGTGTTGTTGAATTGCCTCTATTAATTGGCAAATATTAAGTTGTAGACCGGTGGCCAAAGTTAAAATTGTTGTTAAGTTGCAATTGTGTTGTTGTTGTGTTGTTGTTGAATAAGTTGATGCTGTAGATGTTGTCGCATGTATAGCATAGCATACCAAGTTGGCCTGGATTGACAAAATTATTAAGTTGGCCTGGATTGGCAAAAAGTTGAAAGTTGAAGGCTTATGCCTTCTTTGATGCCTCTATTACTTGGCAATTTCTAAGTTGGGAGTTCTGCTCCGTTTTTAAGTTGGGAGTTCTGCTCCAATGGTACCACATGCATGTGCATTGTATGAGTCACATTCTAAGCTGCATATTCCAGTGTTGTGATGATATATTCGTTGTTATTATGTTGTTGACTTGTTGTGACTGTAACGCCCCGATTCCAATTATTCCCATTTTGTTGAGGCTTTTATTTTAATTGTGTGATAAGTTATTTTATTTGTGGAGTTGGTGTGTTAATATGTTATGTTGACCAGTTATGTTATTTTACCGTTTTTGAGAGTTTTCGGGGAAAAGTCGGATGAAGGGTATTTTAGACATTTCTCAATTAATGTTAAGTTAGAAAATTTAGTGGAAATATAATTGTGTGAGAAAATGAATTAAATTGAATTTGGGCAAAAAGAAAAATAGAGAAGAAAAAGAGATAGAAAGGAAAAATAGAGAGAAAAAGGAGAGAAAGAAAGAGGAAGAGGAGAAAAGAGAAGGAAAAGAGGAAAACCAAGAAAATCAACCTCTAGGAATCGATTTAATCGGGTAAGGGTGTGGAATCTTATTATCTTATCAATGTATATTATTATGTATGATTGTGTAGGTGGGTATTGCATTGTTTGTGGTGTTTTCATAGTTTTCCATTTTAGGTCGATAATGAGAAATCGATGTTTCCGCGGTTGGAAATCGACGTAAATGTGGTAGAATGCTCGTTGCCATGATTAGATTGAGTTCTGATGGATGTATGTTGTTTTGAAAATGTTTTGGGTTGAAAAATAGGGTTTTTGGGTTTTCAACAGCGCTGAAGGATTCTGAGTTTTCGCAGGTTCGCCTAGCGAACCATTCAACGAAGGGTAGCGAAGGTTCGCTACGGGTATTCGCCTACCGAAGGCGTGAGCGAAGGTTCACTAGAGTATTCGCCTAGCGAAGTTTGGGTGTTTTGAATGTTGGTAGTTGCTGCCTTGGTTCGCCAAGGGGTTCGCCTAGCGAACTTTGTGTCTGTTTTTATCTAACAGTTGGTTCGCTGGAACATTCGCCTAGCGAAGGAGCTAGCGAATGCTCGCGAGGGAGGTTCGCCCAGCGAACAGTGTTGTTCGTGTAATTTTGTTTTCTGCATAACTTTTGATCTGTGGTTCGGTTTGAGGCGTGGTTCGATCCATTAGAAAGCATATGGAATGTTCTTTCTTATTTTGATGACTTGGAAATTGTTAGTCGATTTAATTATGTCGGAAAGTCGGGAATAGTGTCTTGTTAC
Source organism: Lathyrus tuberosus (assembly GCA_022829125.1). Lineage (NCBI taxonomy): Eukaryota > Viridiplantae > Streptophyta > Magnoliopsida > Fabales > Fabaceae > Lathyrus > Lathyrus tuberosus. Next base: position 19,901,968 of record JALAZF010000057.1, on the reverse strand, counting down.
GACTTTTTCCCATTATGAATGTGTGTTTTGAATGTGAATCATACAATAGTGCATTGATGAGAATGTATATAGATTGTATGTGATTGTATGAGATGAATGCATGAATATATTGTGAATATGTATGCATTTCAAGAATGTCTGGAGTCATTTTGCATGTGAAGCATAATGAAGTACATTCTTGTGTTGAGCGATTCTAATGAGAATCCGTTGTATCGTCGTGTGCCTATGTGAGGTGTGAGCGATGATTACCAACGATTGTGTGCCTAGGTGAGGTGTGAGCAATCGGATTGTGTGCCTAGGTGAGGTGTGAGCAATCGGGTCGTGTGCCCGTGTGGGGTGTGAGCGATCCATAAACATTGTGTGCCCATGTGGGGTGTGGGCAATGGGTGAACATCGTAGGCCCGACGGGGAGTTACATTGGTAACGAGCGATGGTTCCAGCAGAGTTCCTGAGTGAACTAATGATGATTGAGTCGGTACCGCATTGCATTTGCATAGAGTCGTGAGTCGGTCTCTATGATTTGCATTTATCATTTTTGTATTTGTGCATTGATGAATAAACATGAATGTGTATGTTTATGTGGAATGATTGAGAATTGCGAAAGTATGTATGATGAATATGCTTGGTTGTATATATATATATATATATATATACATTGTGATGTATATGGGTGCGTTTTGATGAATTGTGGAGAGAATGTGGAATATGTGTATTTTTATGTTAAGATATATATAATTATATGCATTGTTATTATGATAATATTTCTCACCCTTCTGCTGTTTTATGATGCTCTATGAGGCATTGCAGAGTAGGTATGCTGGAGGTCTTTTTGTGAAGCGTGTCTTCATTCTTTTGGTCGGTTGGCTCTGATATGTAGCACCGGGTAGCTAGGATGTATATGATTCTTTTGTGATACATTTGTATATGTATCTTGCTGATGAATGTTTATGTAAACATGAATTATGTTGATGGATGATACTCGATGATGCATGTATATATATGTATATATGTTTGATGTTATTCAATGTTTAGATTTTCCGCTATTATTCTAAATATTGAGATGTGGGTGTAAGGACAAAGTTCCTCTGTTGCAAAGTTACCCCACTGTTGCATATTTGTGTTGAGCAGGTGTTGTATGTTTTAATTTAATGTATAATGTGACGTACCTCTTTTTATACCATGTTTATAATTATACTCTGACGAAATTTTTAATATGTGCCATAATGTATAATTGTGATTATTTGGGGGTATAGAAAGGGGGTGTTACATTAAGTGGTATTAGAGCCAGAGTTGAGTCAGTTGTGTCTGTCTTGTTGTTGTGTTGATTGAACTGTTGTTTAACCTTGTTATCATTTTTGGGAATGATCAGAATATGGCTGGTAGAAACGACAATGTGATGGCTACTGCTTTGGAAGCAATGGCTAGGGCGGTGCAAGGTGCACCTAACGTGAATGCTAATGACGAGTTCAGGAAGAATCAACCACCGGTCTTCAAGGGAAGATTTGATCCCGATGGTGCTCAACTTTGGTTAAAAGAGATTGAAAGGATCTTCAGAGTCATGGACTGTGCGGAGGAGAACAAGGTGAGGCTTGGGTCTCACATGCTGAAGGAATAAGCCGACGATTGGTGGGTCGGTATGCGTCAAATTCTTGAGGTGGATGATGAAGAGGTAACTTGGGATTTATTTTGTACTGAGTTCTTAAGGAAGTATTACCCTGAAAATGTGAAAGGGAAGAAAGAGATGGAGTTCCTTGAATTGAAACAAGGTAGTATGTCTGTGGTGGACTATACTGCTAAATTTGTGGAGTTGGTTCAATTCCATCCCCATTATGCTGCGATCACTGTTGAGTTCTCAAAGTGCATTAAGTATGAGAATGGTTTACGTCCCGAGATTAATCAGGCTATGGGATATCAAAGGATAAGAAGGTTTTCGGATTTGACGGAATGTTGTAGAATCTTCGAGGAAGATAACAAGGCTCGTTCTACACATTATAAAAGTTTGAATGAGAGGAAGGGAAAGCAACAAGCTAGAAGTGGACCTTATGTGACACCCGCTGATAAGGACAAGCATAGGGGAAACTTTGAGAAGAGATCTGGAGGGGGAGGTTCCGGTTCCATTAAGTGTTACAAGTGTGGTGAAATGGGTCATAAATCATTTGAGTGTAGGAAGACCGTGGTGAAATGTTCTAACTGTGGAGGCCTTGGGCATGCTACTACCGATTGTAGAAGGAATATGATGAAGTGTTATAATTGTGGAGAAGTGGGTCACATTAGTACTAAGTGTACTAAGCCGAAACAAGCTCAAGCGGGCGGAAAAGTGTTTGCATTAGCGGGGAAGGACACTACTAGTGCAGACCGTTTGATTAAAGGTACATGCTTTATTAATAGTACGCCTTTAGTTGCTATTATTGATACGGGAGCGACTCATTCGTTTGTTTTGTCTGAGTGCGCGAAGCGTTTGAATCTTGTGTTGTCTCTGATGGATGGTAAGATGGTTATTGATACTCCCGCAATGGGGTCAGTAAGTACTTCGTTGGTTTGTTTGAGTTGTTCTTTGACCATTTATGGTAAAGACTTCGAGATGGATTTAGTGTGTTTGCCGTTGGAAGGTTTGGACGTAATCTTGGGTATGAACTGGTTGCGATTTAATCGAGTTCATATAGATTGCTATCACAAGTTAGTGAGGTTTCCTTCTTTGGAAGATGATGAAGATGAGAGTTTCCTATCCACTAAAGAATTGAAGAAACTTTTAGCGGACGAAGCTCAATTGTTCGGTGTGTTTGCATCATTGTCGGTGGAGAGTAAAGTTGAACTCAATGTGTTTCCAGTGGTGTGTGATTTTCCAGAAGTGTTTCCGGAGGATATTACGGATGTACCGCCGGAAAGAGAAGTTAAGTTTTCTATTGATCTAGTTCCGGGTACTAGACCGGTTTCGGTGGCACCGTATCGTATGTCGGCATCGGAGTTGGTAGAATTGAAGAAGCAATTGAATGACTTGTTGGACAAGAGATTTGTAAGACCAAGTGTTTCTCCTTGGGGTGCTCCGGTATTGTTGGTAAAGAAGAAGGATGGGAGTATGCGGTTATGCATTGATTATAGACAATTGAACAAGGTGACAATTAAGAACAAGTATCCGCTTCCAAGAATCGATGATTTGATGGACCAATTAGTTGGTGCGCGTGTTTTTAGCAAGATTGATTTGAGATCGGGATATCACCAGATCCGTGTGAAAGAAGAGGATATTCAAAAGACGGCCTTTAGGACACGGTATGGCCATTACGAATATTCTGTGATGCCATTCGGGGTTTCTAATGCGCCGGGTGTGTTTATGGAATACATGAATCGTATTTTTCATGAACAGTTAGATCGTTTTGTGGTTGTGTTCATCGAAGATATTTTGATTTATTCTAAGTCTCAAGAGGAGCACAAAGAGCATTTAAGAATTGTGTTACAAATTTTGAAAGAGAAACAATTGTATGCTAAGTTGTCGAAATGTGAATTTTGGTTGTCGGAAGTAAGTTTTCTTGGACATGTTATTTCCGGGAGTGGTATTAGTGTTGATCCATCCAAGATTGATGCGGTGATGCAATGGGAGGCTCCTAGATCGGTTACGGAGATTCGAAGCTTTTTAGGCTTGGCGGGTTATTATCGGAGGTTTATTGAAGGATTTTCGAAGTTGGCACTTCCGTTAATGCAATTGACTTGTAAGGAAAAGGCTTTCATTTGGGATATTCATTGTGAAGAGAGTTTCAATGAGTTAAAAAGAAGGTTGACAACGGCTCCGATCTTGATTTTGCCAAATCCGACGGAACCATTTGTTGTGTATTGTGATGTTTCATTGGTTGGTTTAGGTGGTGTTTTGATGCAAGATGGAAAAGTTGTGGCATATGCTTCTAGACAATTGAGAGTGCATGAAAAGAATTATCCTACACATGACTTGGAGTTAGCGGCCGTGGTGTTTATTTTGAAAATTTGGAGACACTATCTTTATGGTGCAAGATTTGAAGTTTTTAGTGATCACAAGAGCTTGAAATATTTATTTGATCAAAAAGAATTGAACATGAGACAAAGAAGGTGGTTAGAGCTTTTGAAGGATTATGATTTTGGTTTGAATTACCATCCGGGTAAGGCAAACGTGGTGGCCGATGCTTTGAGTCGGAAGTCGTTTTATATGTCCACATTGATGATGAGAGAATGGGAACTTTTGGAGAATTTTAGAGACTTGAGTTTGGTTTGCGAAATGACACCGAGAAGTGTGAGACTTGGTATGCTACATGTTACGAATGATTTCCTTGCAACCGTATGTGAAAAGCAAAAGTTGGATTTGAAATTCGTTGATTTGATGATGAATGAGAATGAGGATTTCCATGTTGATAATTTTGGAGTTTTGAGATTCCGTGGTCGTATTTGTATTCCCGATGATGCGGAGTTGAAAAAGATGATATTGGAAGAAGGACACCGAAGTAACTTAAGTATTCATCCGGGAGCGAATAAAATGTATCAAGATTTGAAGAAAATCTTTTGGTGGTCCGGGTTAAAGAGAGATGTGGCTCAATTTGTGTATGCGTGCTTAACTTGTCAAAAATCTAAGGTGGAACATCAAAAGCCTAGTGGATTAATGCAACCGTTGGACATTCCGGAGTGGAAATGGGATAGTATATCGATGGATTTTGTTATGGGGTTGCCGAATACGCAAAGAGGTCATAATGCTATTTGGGTAATTGTTGATAGGCTTACTAAATCTGCTCACTTCATTCCAATTGATATTAGCTATCCTTTGGAGAGGTTAGCCGAGATTTATGTTCTTGTGGTTGTGAAGTTGCATGGGGTTCCTAAGAGTATTGAATCGGATAGAGATCCTAGATTCACATCAAGGTTTTGGGAGAGTTTACAAAAGGCTTTGGGTTCTAAGCTAAGATTGAGTTCGGCTTATCATTCGCAAACGGATGGTCAAACCGAGAGGACAATTCAATAGTTGGAGGATTTGTTGCGTGCTTGTGTGCTCGAGCAAGGTGGTGCTTGGGATAGTTATTTGGCATTGATTGAGTTCACCTACAATAATAGTTTTCATTCAAGTATAAGTATGGCACCATTTGAGGCTTTGTATGGTCGGAGATGTCGAACACCTTTGTGTTGACATGAAACCGGCGAGAGGACGATAGTTGGACCGGAGATGGTACAACAAACGACGGAGAAAGTGAAGTTTATTCGGGAGAAGATGAAAGCTTCTCAAAGTAGACAGAAGAGCTATCATGACAAGAGAAGGAAAGATCTTGAGTTTCAAGAAGGAGACCATGTGTTTTTGAGAGTTACGCCGGTTACGGGTGTGGGTCGTGCTTTGAAGTCGAAGAAGTTGACTTCTCGTTTTATTGGTCCGTATCAGATTTCTGCACGAGTTGGTGCCGTGGCTTATCGTGTGGCGCTGCCTCCGAATCTTTCGAATTTGCATGATGTATTCCATGTTTTGCAACTTCGAAAGTATGTTCCGGATCCGTCACATGTTATTCTTATGGACGAGGTTGAAGTGAGAGATAACCTTACGATTGAAGCTTTACCGATTAGGATTTTGGATCGTGAAGTTAAGAAGCTAAGAGGCAAGAATATTGCGCTTGTGAAAGTAGCGTGGGGAGGCGCTGCGGAAGGCAATATGACTTTGGAACTAGAGAGCAGGATGCGAGGGTCGTATCCGGAGTTGTTTGAACCAGGTAATATTTTCGAGGAAGAAAATTTCTAAAGTGGGGGAGAGTCGTAACGCCCCGATTCCAATTATTCCCATTTTGTTTAGTCTTTTATTTTAATTGTGTGATAAGTTATTTTATTTGTGGAGTTGGTGTGTTAATATGTTATGTTGACCAGTTATGTTATTTTACCGTTTTTGAGAGTTTTCGGGGAAAAGTCGGATGAAGGGTATTTTAGACATTTCTCAATTAATGTTAAGTTAGAAAATTTAGTGGAAATATAATTGTGTGAGAAAATGAATTAAATTGAATTTGGGTAAAAAGAAAAATAGAGAAGAAAAAGAGATAGAAAGGAAAAATAGAGAGAAAAAGGAGAGAAAGAAAGAGGAAGAGGAGAAAAGAGAAGGAAAAGAGGAAAACCAAGAAAATCAACCTCTAGGAATCGATTTAATCGGGTAAGGGTGTGAAATCTTATTATCTTATCAATGTATATTATTATGTATGATTGTGTAGGTGGGTATTGGATTGTTTGTGGTGTTTTCATAGTTTTCCATTTTAGGTCGATAATGAGAAATCGATGTTTCCGCGGTTGGAAATCGACGTAAATGTGGTAGAATGCTCGTTGCCATGATTAGATTGAGTTCTGATGGATGTATGTTGTTTTGAAAATGTTTTGGGTTGAAAAATAGGGTTTTTGGGTTTTCAACAGCGCTGAAGGATTCTGAGTTTTCGCAGGTTCGCCTAGCGAACCATTCAGCGAAGGGTAGCGAAGGTTCGCTACGGGTATTCGCCTACCGAAGGCGTGAGCGAAGGTTCGCTAGAGTATTCGCCTAGCGAAGTTTGGGTGTTTTGAATGTTGGTAGTTGCTGCCTTGGTTCACCAAGGGGTTCGCCTAGCGAACTTTGTGTCTGTTTTTATCTAACAGTTGGTTCGCTGGAACATTCGCCTAGCGAAGGAGCTAGCGAATGCTCGCGAGGGAGGTTCGCCCAGCGAACAGTGCTGTTCGTGTAATTTTGTTTTCTGCATAACTTTTGATCTGTGGTTCAGTTTGAGGCGTGGTTCGATGCATTAGAAAGCTTATGGAATGTTCTTTCTTATTTTGATGACTTGGAAATTGTTAGTCGATTTAATTATGTCAGAAAGTCGAGAATAGTGTCTTGTTGCGACTTTTTCCCATTATGAATGTGTGTTTTGAATGTGAATACAATAGTGCATTGATGAGAATGTATATAGATTGTATGTGATTGTATGAGATGAATGCATGAATATATTGTGAATATGTATGCATTTCAAGAATGTCTGGAGTCATTTTGCATGTGAAGCATAATGAAGTACATTCTTATGTTGAGCGATTCTAATGAGAATCCGTTGTATCGTCGTGTGCCTATGTGAGGTGTGAGCGATGATTACCAAAAATTGTGTGCCTAGGTGAGGTGTGAGCAATCGGATTGTGTGCCTAGGTGAGGTGTGAGCAATCGGGTCGTGTGCCCGTGTGGGGTGTGAGCGATCCATAAACATTGTGTGCCCATGTGGGGTGTGAGCAATGGGTGAACATCGTAGGCCCGACGGGGAGTTACGTTGGTAACGAGCGATGGTTCCAGCAGAGTTTCTGAGTGAACTAATGATGATTGAGTCGATACCGCATTGCATTTGCATAGAGTCGTGAGTCGGTCTCTATGATTTGCATTTATCATCTTTGTATTTGTGCATTGATGAATAAACATGAATGTGTATGTTTATGTGGAATGATTGAGAATTGCGAAAGTATGTATGATGAATATACTTGGTTGTATATATATATATATATATATATATATATATATATATATATATATATATATATATATATATATATATATATATATATATATATATATATATATATATATATATATATATATATATATATGTTTATGTGGAATGATTGAGAATTGCGAAAGTATGTATGATGAATATACTTGGTTATATATATATATATATATATATATACATTGTGATGTATATGGGTGAGTTTTGATGAATTGTGGAGAGAATGTGGAATATGTGTATTTTTATGTTAAGATATATATAATTATATGCATTGTTATTATGATAATATTTCTCACCCTTCTGCTGTTTTATGATGCTCTATGAGGCATTGCAGAGTAGGTATGCTGGAGGTCTTTTTGTGAAGCGTGTCTTCATTCTTTTGGTCGGTTGGCTCTGATATGTAGCACCGGGTAGCTAGGATGTATATGATTCTTTTGTGATACATTTGTATATGTATCTTGCTGATGAATGTTTATGTAAACATGAATTATGTTGATGGATGATACTCGATGATGCATGTATATATATGTATATATGTTTGATGTTATTCAATGTTTAGATTTTCCGCTATTATTCTAAATATTGAGATGTGGGTGTAAGGACAAAGTTCCTCTGTTGCAAAGTTACCCCACTGTTGCATATTTGTGTTGAGCAGGTGTTGTATGTTTTAATTTAATGTATAATGTGACGTACCTCTTTTTATACCATGTTTATAATTATACTCTGACGAAATTTTTAATATGTGCCATAATGTATAATTGTGATTATTTGGGGGTATAGAAAGGGGGTGTTACAGTGACAGGTACTGCATGAAAGCTATAAAAATGTTGTTATAACCTGTTGAGGGTTTTGTTGTTATATTTGTGGTTTGAAAGTTGTTATATTAAGTTAGTTAAATTGCTGTGATATTAAGTTGATGACTTTGTTGTGATATTATGCTGATGACTGGTTGTGATAATTGTTGTTATAAGCTGTAAAGTGGTAATTTTATATGATCTAAATTCTAATATATTATTTATCATACATCTTATTATGTTGTTAAATATCTCACCCCTTCTGCTGATATTTCCCTTACCATGGGAAATTGGCAGGTACTCAAGAATATCAGTGGCAGTTCGAAATAGCTTTTTGGAGTCCTTATGTTGCTTTATTGCAAGTCAAGAGGGTCTTGCTCTGATACGTAACACTCGGGGGGATGAACGATCGTTGTTTTATAGTTGTTATATTTCAGTTATTGAATTATAAGTTGATGTCATTGATTACTTGTTATGTTGCAGTTGTTTTCAGATGAGCAAAAGATGTTATGTCATTTGAGTTAAAAAGTATGATTCCACTATTTAGTTAATAAAAGTTATTTTATTTTAAAGACTGATTTTGTTGTTATCGGTTCATCCGAGTTAAAGTGTTATGTATCTGATTAACAAGCGATAATATGAAGTCGTTTTTAAGTTGAAAGTGTAGCATCTCATTTGTAAGACCCGTATATTTTAGTCCGTATGATATTATGATGTTTTATCATTTTAATCTGTTTTTCTACTAAATTTGGAGTAGCGAGCAGATTATACCCGATATTTCTAGGGTGTTCGGTTGTGGTCTGGATTGATCCACGTAGTTTCTTTTTAATTCAATCAGACTTTTTCTATTGGCACGGTAGTTATATTGGATTCCAAATGTTTCTATGTTTTCGAAATTTCAAAAATGTGTTTCTGCCGATTTTTGGGGAAAACGGGCAAATTATACCCGTCGTTTAAATTTTCACGGACTCCGATTGTCGTCAAAATTTAAATGGGAGTTTTATATATCGCCGATATTGAGAATTTAATCTCAATATGTCTTTCTGAGTTAAGGAACAAAAATTTATTCGGAATAAAATTTTTTCGAAAATTTTGGGTGGTTTTAATTAAAATGCGACGGTGAAATTTTTCGGTTTTCATAAAAAGTTGTTCGTGAGGGAGTTACGACTCGTCCGAGTCAGAACATTTTTTTAAGTGTGAGACATTAAATATCTAGATATTTTTGGGTTATATTATTATTATATGTTTTTAAGATAAGATCTTTTAGATATTTTGTTGGGATATTATTATTATATCCATTAGATATTTTGTCGAGATATTATTATTATATCCATTAGATATTTTTTTGGCGGGTATATTATTATTTTATTCTTGACTTTTATTTTATAATATATCTTTTTCATCGATGTTTTCGTTTGATCTCGTTTTGAGAGCGTTTAGGAGATATTTAGGCGAAAGGGTAAAACGGTAATCTTGCGGATTAGATATTTTAGAAAAGGATATGATGAGGATTAAGTGGAAAGTTTAGATTATATATATAGAGAGATTAGAGAGAAAGAAAGTAAAAGGAAAGAAAAGAAGAGGAAAGAAAGGAGAAGAGAGGAGAAAGAGAGAAAAAAGGGAAAAATGGGGAAAACATCCGAATCGGAGCCGGATCTTCGATTAAATCGGGTAAGTTTACTCAACTCGATTATCCTACGATAGTATATGTATATGTAGGTGTTTGTTTGGTTGGTTTTGGTTAGAAAATGTTAGGTTTTACATATTTTAGCAAAATTGGTAAAATCGATAGAAATCGATGTTTTCACGGATGAAATTCGAAATAAATTGCGTAGTTTAGTCGAGGAATGTTAGGCCGTGATTATTGAAACTTGTAAGATTGAATTCGGGTGATTTCGTAACTTTGGACATTTTATAGAAATGAGGGTTTTAAGAATTGAATCGAAAACGGACGTCGTAGAAATCATGTTTAATGGTTCTAATTCACTGCTATATGTTAGGTGAGTACAAGTATGTGGTTATTTCGAAGAAAATAATTGAATCGGTCGGATTTTCGGGTGGAAAGGCCAAAACCCGTAGGTTTTCAAGGCAAAAGGGGGGTTTTCGGCGAAAACTTCGAAAATTCATATCTTTTGATCCGTAAGTCGGTTTTGATCCCCGTTCAAAGCGTTGGAAAGCTAACGGGATATTCTTTCTATTAAAAATGGTTTGGAGGGCAAGAGATGATTTTAGTTTTTGTGGTTTTGAAAAAGTGTTGGGTTTTATCACGTAAAGTGTGTGCGGTCGGTGTTTTACTATGTGTTGTGCTTTTGTTATATAACGTGGAGCCAGTGAGCTGTTATATGATGTACTGTGGGTGGCCTAATGGCGTGAATACTAGATTTTTGGAATTCAATTTGTTGTTCAAAATAAATGAATTTAAATTGTGTGGGTTGTTCTATAGAGCGATTAGGTTAGTAATCGGGGAGTGAAAACCTAAAGCCCTAATTGTTTAGGTTAGCGATCAAGACCCAGCCTTATTGTAGATGTATCTGAGTTGGTTTTATCTTAAGTCCTTTGTGTATTTTATAAGGTTGAAAGTGTGAATCGGATACGAGATTTCATCGTGAGAGACAAATCGACCTTACGTAGCGTAAGTTGTTTGGGTTGGAAGCTTGCTCAGGTAAGGGCACTTTCTAACTATATTATATGTGATTGAATGCATGTGTGTCTGTATTCATGGTTGTGTGCCCTTTTGGGGATGTGTGATGATTGTGTGCCCAGTTGGGGATATGTGGTTATATACATGATTGTGTGCCCAGTTGGGGATGTGTGTTTATGCTATGATGCTAAACTTGTGATGTGCATTCATATGATTTGTGATAAATATATGATTTGCTGTTGATGTGTATGTCGAGGAGGACAACACGAGGTGTGTCTGAGCCACCTGTTGGTAATGAGAATTATTCATATGATTTGTGATAAATATATGAATTGCGGTTGATGTGTATGTCGAGGAGGACAACACGAGGTGTGTCTGAGCCACCTGTTGGTAATGAGAATTATTCATATGATTTGTGATAAATATATGAATTGCGGTTGATGTGTATGTCGAGGAGGACAACACGAGGTGTGTCTGAGCCACCTGTTGGTAATGAGAATTATTCATATGATTTGTGATAAATATATGAATTGCGGTTGATGTGTATGTCGAGGAGGACAACACGAGGTGTGTCTGAGCCACCTGTTGGTACTGAGAATTATTCATATGATCTGTGATAGATATACGAACTGAATTGTGAATTGTGTTTATACATATTGTGTTTATATAAACTGTTGCATTTGCATGTGTGAGTCATGCATACCATAGTTGCGTGTAGGTAGTTGGCGTCGAACGGGCCAGGGTGATGGGTTCTGAATCATCACCTAATCCCGAAGGGAATTCTACTGCACCAGGTGATGTGACTGAGCCGTCATCGATCCTTTGAGATCAAATTGAGTCAGGAGAATGCGAGGGAGGCAACTCCGGGTGTTTGCAAGGGCAACACTTTTGTGTCTGCGAGGCAGCACGGTTAGTGAGGACCCAAGGGGGTATCACGACTCTCTGCGGAGAGGTTAAATTCCGGAATTCATGCATGGTGAGGGTACCCGACGAATTGGGACCACCAAATTCATATAGGTCTGCATTTAGGATGTGTGTGCATTGCATTTGTGTGTTAAAATAAATGGTTGTGCATTGCATTTGTGTGTTAAATTAAATGTTTGTGCATTGCATTTGTGTGTTAAATTAAATGTCGTGATTGTTACATATATCATACTGTCACCTCATTTATGTTGCTCTGCATATCATATTGTCATCCTATTCATGTTGCTATGTATATCATGTTCTGCTGGCATGTGTGTATTCTTCCATATATGCTGTTTTTAGATCGTGACCCTCTACTATTATTATGATGTGGCTAACGACCACCCAGGTTTAGAAGTGGTGATAGTTAAGGTATCCAGGTGTCGTGAGGCTTATAAGATGCGATGTCCTTGGGCTAGGAGTCCAAGATCAGCTTAGGGTCATGCTTTGATGTTGTCCATGTTGTTGTTGCTGTTATTATTAAAGCTGAGTGCTTATTTTTATGTGTATGGACAAATATTTATAACAGTGGGCATTACGCTGGTCCTATGTATGGAAAAGACTTAGATCGAAAGCTCGTACTCTGATTAATCATTTTTATTATTTTCCTGAAAAGACAGTTGTCAATATTATGTATGGCATTCAAAAAAAAAAATATACACTCCCGCTGTTTAAAATCGGGATGTTACATTGTGGTATCAGAGCTTTGGTCTAAGATTTTCATGGGGTTGTGAGTCGGGTGTCCTAAGCTGATCAAGTGTCGGGTTTAGTGGGAGTAAATGTGTGGAGTCCTATGTGTTATGTGGTTTGTGTCTTGAGTCCAGCATAATATGTACCTAGGTAATCGTTTGTTTCTTAACTGAAGTTGAGGACTCCCATAATACTTCAGTAAGAAGCATAGTTAAACCCCTTGAGCATTTGTCGACGTTGGTCGACATGTGTCTCCGTTTTCTCTAGAGGTAGTGAGATTGAATCGAGTAAGAACTATAAGGTTTTTCTGCAGTAATGCTATTGATGAGAGGTTTTGTTTGTTCTTATCACTCCGAGGTGTTGAGTAGGGATGAGTGGAAGTCAAGGTTTCAAAGGATTCTAAGTAAGGACTTGATTTGGAGGACCTATTGAGAGTAAAATGATTGGATGTTCATTCCGGCGAGTTCCGAATGAGATAAGATGAAGTTTATGGACTATGAAGAAGGAAATATTTCTTTGGAATCAAAGAGCAGTTACAGATGTCGTTTGGAGACAATTACTATACTTGGAGATTAATGGGACATCTTCTCTAGAAAGAAAGCGGGTTGCATGTTGAAAGTGGCCGAAACCTAGGAAAGTTGAAGGAAGGTTATACGATTGGTAGGTGCTTGAGGGTTTAATTTGGTTTCTTAAGCTAGGTTAGATATGTGACTAAATACCGTAAGGATGAGTCATGTGATGTTAAAGGAAGGAAACCAAGTATCACATGGATAAGTTTTAGTAAAAGTGATCATCAGTGGAGTTGTCTTCGAAACTAGAAGTGGGAGTTTGGGAGAAATGGAGTGTAACAGTTTCTAGGAGAAAAAGGTAGAAGATGGTACCATGGATCTAAGTAATCATATGAGTAGAGTAGAGAAGTGCTAAAGCAATTCAAGTATGGGGGACATGGTTTTGCTAGAAATATCATACCGCGGGTAGACAATGGGTTGTTAGAAGAGTGATAAGACGCTGAAAGTTAATATCTGGAAGGACACAGAGCCATGTATGAAGAATTAATGAATGGAGTTATATGGTGTAACAAGTATATGGATTTCGTGAAGATCAAAGTTTAGATTTGGATTTAGGGATCGAACCTGAGAATAAAGAAAAGTTAGCAAAGAAATTTTGATTGGGTAGTTGCTCTTTTAAAGTCAAGCGTTAAGATTTGAGATAAGTGCTCAGTGACTAAATGGAGGAGTAAGATATGTCTGTTTTGGAAGGATGATTCTTGTAGAGTGTTAGATCGTAGGGTGATAATGTTGGTTGATACCTTAGTAAAGGTTAGAAGTGAATAAGAACCCGATGAGTGGGTAGATGTGCCAGACTTTTTGAGCAAGAGCGTATGCACAAAGGATTGGTTGGTGTTATAGAAGGATATTATGACCATTGGATAGTCATAAGCAATTGAAGATAGATAGAATAACAAAGAGTAGGTTGGATAGGACGAACATTGATTTGGAACAAGGATATTTAGATTGGGTGAAGGAGAGTAAAGATGTGGGTTGAAGTTGACAAGATAGAGGTCATGGTAGGTTGGGAAACGACTATAGGCGTTTGGTTGCTAAGATGTTTGAAGTTGGAAACTCCTAGATGTTATAAAAGGATCTAGTATAAGGGACTTTGGAGTTGCAGTATCGTAAAGGTGGTTATAAAGGAAGAATAAGGTTGTATGCAAGCAAGAAAGTGCTCAGGTAGCACAGATTTTTTTAATAAGAAGGTTGACTACCTCGTTGCTTAGGAAGGACTACCGAGGATATGGCCCAAATGGAAATGGGAAGGATACTAAGCATTTCCTCAAGAGTGTATGCTATAGATGATGGGGTTGCGCTCGGACGTAAGGTTGATATTTAAGAAGTGGTATAAGTGGCAAGAGAATAATCCTGCGGTTGGAAAATCTGATATCACAAGGCTAATGGGTAGTATATTAGTGACTAGATGGGTTGTCATATTCAGAAGTAGGATGATGAAGTTACTAAGTGAAAATCCTGTTGGAGATTCCACATGAGATATGAGAAGTCTGGACGAGGTTAAGTACATTATGTCGTTGATGAACGAATAAGTGGAGTGAAAAGATTGGTTTGGGGAATAGGTGTTAAGACAAAGTGTGAGAGGAACAGTTAGAGATGTGGATTAGGGCGATTTAGAATTTGTGCAAGAAATTACCTCGCCCATAAACCATAAAAAAAGGGGGGTAGTGATAAGTGTATGCTTAAGAGTTGATGGTACAACTAGATTGGGTCACCTAAGGTGCATTGGGTATATTCGGAAGTAGAGAGGATCAAACATTTGTCTATTCGGACGAATCAAGGATGAAGTGGAAATGTTTGGCGGAGATTAGTAAGGCTTGGATTCGTTGTACTTGTTATAATGAAGACTAGAGAAGCATAATGGAAAATAGGCATTGAGAAATTATTGAACATCAGAGGTTGACATCGAGAACAATTTGACAATAGAAGATGAGATAGGGGAACAATAAAAAATGGTTTGATTGATGAGCTCTTTGAGGAAGAAGGAATATGATTGTAAGAGAAAAAGAAACAAAATAGATTTTTGGAAGCTGATGTAGGATGATACGAAAGACGTGGTAGGTCAAATGGGGATGGCCAGCGATGAGGAACATTTAATGTTAAGCATGCGAGAGTAAACTAAGTAATGATTTGGAAATAAGGTAGTTGTGTTAGAGGGTGACCAAAGAGTCTAAGACTGGTGAAAAGGAAATTTGGGTATTGTTAGATGGCATAGTTTGGCAGGTGGAAGAAAGATTAGTGAAGTTTCAATCACCAACCGGAGGTTGGGATGTTATAATTCAGATTGTAATTTGGAATGAAGTTTGAATCTGAACATATACGGATCATCACCATTCTGAGATTAAATGAATAATTAAGGATTTATGGACATTGGGGAAAATGTGGAGTTCTCTACTTAGATGACTACTTCGTTTGGAGTGAAATAGGTTGAATT
This sequence comes from Lathyrus tuberosus, assembly GCA_022829125.1. Classification (NCBI taxonomy): domain Eukaryota; kingdom Viridiplantae; phylum Streptophyta; class Magnoliopsida; order Fabales; family Fabaceae; genus Lathyrus; species Lathyrus tuberosus. The sequence continues at coordinate 19,886,393 of JALAZF010000057.1, read as the reverse complement.
TGTACTCGGGTATTAGCTGTTACTGTTTTGGGAGGATACTCAATGGTTGTTCCGAGTCAAGTGAGCGTGAAAGAAACCGTAACTTGTTTTGGGGGAAATTGTGTCTCACTTTGGAGAGTAAAGTAACAGGAATTTGGAGGAAACATTTAGGAAACATCGAAGTGATTATTGGACCCTCGTGTCTTGCATAAAATTGAGATCAAGATGAGGAGAACACTATTGTAGTTGGTAACGATGGTTTATTCCACCATCATGGTTGTCGCCTACCTATTGACAAATTGAGGAACTGATCATCCTAAATCTGTTGTTGATAGTAGACAAGATTGTGTTGAATGGAATGAATGATTCTTGCCGGCTTAGATAGTGTGGGGTTTTAGCGTTGCATCTAGAGTCCGAGTCAATGTGACTTTGTAGAGGGTTGCAATAGGTGCGCGGTCGTTCTAGGGAGAATGTTGGAGATAAATTGTTAAGTTGTTACATTTACCTCGAGTTTCGAGGACGAAACTCCTTTTTGGTGGGTAGTAATGTAAGACCCGTATATTTTAGTCCGTATGATATTATGATGTTTTATCATTTTAATCTGTTTTTCTACTAAATTTGGAGTAGCGAGCAGATTATACCCGATATTTCTAGGGTGTTCGGTTGTGGTCTGGATTGATCCACGTGGTTTCTTTTTAATTCAATCAGACTTTTTCTATTGGCACGGTAGTTATATTGGATTCCGTATGTTTCTATGTTTTCGAAATTTCAAAAATGTGTTTCTGCCGATTTTTGGGAAAACGGGCAAATTATACCCGTCGTTTAAATTTTCACGGACTCCGATTGTCGTCAAAATTTAAATGGGAGTTTTATATATCGCCGATATTGAGAATTTAATCTCAATATGTCTTTCTGAGTTAAGGAACAAAAATTTATTCGGAATAAAATTTATTCGAAAATTTTGGGTGGTTTTAATTAAAATGCGACGGTGAAATTTTTCGGTTTTCATAAAAAGTTGTTCGTGAGCGAGTTACGACTCGTCTGAGTCAGAACATTTTTTTAAGTGTGAGACATTAAATATCTAGATATTTTTGGGTTATATTATTATTATATGTTTTTAAGATAAGATCTTTTAGATATTTTGTTGGGATATTATTATTATATCCATTAGATATTTTGTCGAGATATTATTATTATATCCATTAGATATTTTTTTGGCGGGTATATTATTATTTTATTCTTGACTTTTATTTTATAATATATCTTTTTCATCGATGTTTTCGTTTGATCTCGTTTTGAGAGCGTTTAGGAGATATTTAGGCGAAAGGGTAAAACGGTAATCTTGCGGATTAGATATTTTAGAAAAGGATATGATGGGGATTAAGTGGAAAGTTTAGATTATATATATAGAGAGATTAGAGAGAAAGAAAGTAAAAGGAAAGAAAAGAAGAGGAAAGAAAGGAGAAGAGAGGAGAAAGAGAGAAAAGAGGGAAAAATGGGGAAAACATCCGAATCGGAGCCGGATCTTCGATTAAATCGGGTAAGTTTACTCAACTCGATTATCCTACGATAGTATATGTATATGTAGGTGTTTGTTTGCTTGGTTTTGGTTAGAAAATGTTAGGTTTTACATATTTGAGCAAAATTGGTAAAATCGATAGAAATCGATGTTTTCACTGATGAAATTCGAAATAAATTGCGTAGTTTAGTCGAGGAATATTAGGCCGTGATTATTGAAACTTGTAAGATTGAATTCGGGTGATTTCGTAACTTTGGACATTTTTTAGAAATGAGGGTTTTAAGAATTGAATCGAAAACGGACGTCGTAGAAATCGTGTTTAATGGTTCTAATTCACTGCTATATGTTAGGTGAGTACGAGTATGTGGTTATTTCGAAGAAAATAATTGAATCGGTCGGATTTTCGGGTGGAAAGGCCAAAACCCGTAGGTTTTCAAGGCAAAAGGGGGGTTTTCGGCGAAAACTTCGAAAATTCATATCTTTTGATCCGTAAGTCGGTTTTGATCCCCGTTCGAAGCGTTGGAAAGCTAACGGGATGTTCTTTCTATTAAAAATGGTTTGGAGGGCAAGAGATGATTTTAGTTTTTGTGGTTTTGAAAAAGTGTTGGGTTTTATCACGTAAAGTGTGTGCGGTCGGTGTTTTATTGTGTGTTGTGCTTTTGTTATATAACGTGGAGCCAGTGAGCTGTTATATGATGTACTGTGGGTGGCCTAATGGCGTGAATACTAGATTTTTGGAATTCAATTTGTTGTTCAAAATAAATGAATTTAAATTGTGTGGGTTGTTCTATAGAGCGATTAGGTTAGTAATCGGGGAGTGAAAACCTAAAGCCCTAATTGTTTAGGTTAGCGATCAAGACCCAGCCTTATTGTAGATGTATCTGAGTTGGTTTTATCTTAAGTCCTTTGTGTATTTTATAAGGTTGAAAGTGTGAATCGGATACGAGATTTCATCGTGAGAGACAAATCGACCTTACGTAGCGTAAGTTGTTTGGGTTGGAAGCTTGCTCAGGTAAGGGCAGTTTCTAACGATATTATATGTGATTGAATGCATGTGTGTCTGTATTCATGGTTGTGTGCCCTTTTGGGGATGTGTGATGATTGTGTGCCCAGTTGGGGATATGTGGTTATATACCTGATTGTGTGCCCAGTTGGGGATGTGTGTTTATGCTATGATGCTAAACTTGTGATGTGCATTCATATGATTTGTGATAAATATATGATTTGCTGTTGATGTGTATGTCGAGGAGGACAACACGAGGTGTGTCTAAGCCACCTGTTGGTAATGAGAATTATTCATATGATTTGTGATAAATATATGAATTGCGGTTGATGTGTATGTCGAGGAGGACAACACGAGGTGTGTCTGAGCCACCTGTTGGTAATGAGAATTATTCATATGATTTGTGATAAATATATGAATTGCGGTTGATGTGTATGTCGAGGAGGACAACACGAGGTGTGTCTGAGCCACCTGTTGGTAATGAGAATTATTCATATGATTTGTGATAAATATATGAATTGCGGTTGATATGTATGTCGAGGAGGACAACACGAGGTGTGTCTGAGCCACCTGTTGGTACTGAGAATTATTCATATGATCTGTGATAGATATACGAACTGAATTGTGAATTGTGTTTATACATATTGTGTTTATATAAACTGTTGCATTTGCATGTGTGAGTCATGCATACCATAGTTGCGTGTAGGTAGTTGGCGTCGAACGGGCCAGGGTGATGGGTTCTGAATCATCACCTAATCCCGAAGGGAATTCTACTGCACCAGGTGATGTGACTGAGCCGTCATCGATCCTTTGAGATCAAATTGAGTCAGGAGAATGCGAGGGAGGCAACTCCGGGTGTTTACAAGGGCAACACTTTTTTGTCTGCGAGGCAGCACGGTTAGTGAGGACCCAAGGGGGTATCACGACTCTCTGCAGAGAGGTTAAATTCCGGAATTCATGCATGGTGAGGGTACCCGACGAATTGGGACCACCAAATTCATATAGGTCTGCATTTAGGATGTGTGTGCATTGCATTTGTGTGTTAAAATAAATGGTTGTGCATTGCATTTGTGTGTTAAATTAAATGTTTGTGCATTGCATTTATGTGTTAAATTAAATGTCGTGATTGTTACATATATCATACTGTCACCTCATTTATGTTGCTCTGCATATCATATTGTCATCCTATTCATGTTGCTATGTATATCATGTTCTGCTGGCATGTGTGTATTCTTCCATATATGCTGTTTTTAGATCGTGACCCTCTACTATTATTATGATGTGGCTAACGACCACCCAGGTTTAGAAGTGGTGATAGTTAAGGTATCCAGGTGTCGTGAGGCTTATAAGATGCGATGTCCTTGGGCTAGGAGTCCAAGATCAGCTTAGGGTCATGCTTTGAGGTTGTCCATGTTGTTGTTGCTGTTATTATTAAAGCTGAGTGCTTATTTTTATGTGTATGGACAAATATTTATAACAGTGGGCATTACGCTGGTCCTATGTATGGAAAAGACTTAGATCGAAAGCTCGTACTCTGATTAATCATTTTTATTATTTTCCTGAAAAGACAGTTGTCAATATTATGTATGGCATTCAAAAAAAAAATATACACTCCCGCTGTTAAAAATCGGGGTGTTACATCATTTGTATGTTGAAATTTTGAAACTCTGATTTTATAATTATCCGTCGGGTAGAAATGGGGTGTTACATTAGTGGTATTAGAGCAGGTCAGTCTGTCCGGCCAAGTTGTCTAATGTTGTTTATCCCTTAGTACGCGACAAGTGTGTGGAACACTGTCGGTACTTGTTTGTTTTCCTAATCGATGGTATGCAGGAGTTGGTTTGAAGATAAGTAGGGAAGAAGATTTGCTTCCCAGATGTGTCTCGGTTGTAAGATGTTGGCTCGGTAATGCGGCTGATGGCGACAGTGCAAGTATTGTTGAAGTATGTTGTTTCTCGAATCCGGAGGAGACATGGATTCAAGATTTTGTTGTTAATCAAGTTGGAGCGTCTTGAGAAAAGATGATTAGACGTTGTTGATGTTTACTTCTCGAAGGATGAGGAGCAATGTAACGGTTGTTGATATACGAGTAGAGAGAAAATCCCTGATGTTTCTGAAGGCGATTGTTAAGTAACAAGGATAATTTTTAGAAGATGGAATTTAGAAAGTTGCGATGTTTCAGCGTTGCTGGTGGACTGTGAAGTTGTCGGTTTGAGTAGCCCTTGTGTAAGATGTCGACGTTTGAACAGTGATGGAGTAACAGATTGCTGTAGACCATGTCGTGGGATCCTTGCGAGTTATTGAAAAAAAAAGTTCTAAAAGTTGTTGGAATGTTTGAATCGTGAGTCAGAGTCGAAAATGCGAGAAGATGAGTACGATTTCAAGAATGATAGGTGTTGGTACTGGTACGAAAAAAATTTTGTTCTGATGTTATCGTAAGGCGTGTATAAGTATGTCGTTGCATGACGTCGGTGTTCGCATTTTCGGATAACTTTGGAAATTCATATCTTGTGTTCCGAGTATCAGATTGATGTTCCGTTTGAACCTATGAGGAGATAAAAATATATTCTATCCTATGAAAGTGTTTTCAAATACGGTAGATGCATTCCTATATGGAGGAACTGATCACCCTTAATCTCTTGTTGATAATAGACGAGATCGTGTATCCTATGAAAGTGTTTTCAAATACGGTAGATGAATTCCTATATGGAGGAACTGATCACCCTTAATCTCTTGTTGATAATAGACGAGATCGTGTTGGATGATGTAGACTTGACTTGCTATCTTAATAGTGCATAAAGTGATGGATGTTGTATCGTGAGAATAGTTGCTCACTAGTCGGTGTGAATTAATAGAGAAGTAGCCAGGAAGAAATTGAGAAGTATTAAACGATTCAGAGTAGCTGGTTTATATGCGAGCTAACTTCGCAAAGTGAAAGATTGAGAATATCAAGTGAACGCCGATTTTATGGTGGATGTTAAAGAAAGTCCGAAACTAGATTAAAACTTGTAAACCATACAGTTGACGGAAATTTTAATAAGGTCGGTGACTTAAGATGGATGATCAGAGTTGCGCAGCTGAAGCGTGATGTGGCGCATTTGTTATACGTGTACGACTCGTTAGAAGTGAATGACTAAATATCAAGAGCCTAAGGGAATGATAAGTCTTGATCTACATGTTTGACTGGGTGGATTGTTGATATAAGGGTGAGTATTACTGCATGGTATGACGAAGTTGATTATGTTGGCTAGGTTGATGTCACTATAAGGGTGATACGACAATATGAATAAGTTGTTGACATTTTGTTGATGAGTGACATACGCATATATGAGAATGAGATTGTGGATGTGTTGTAGTGTTGAGAATGTTGATAAGATGGTAATGTGACTATGTATATCCAGGTATAAGTGTGTATGGATGTGGCTACTTAGATGTTGATATGTCAAGATATTATCGAGTGGTTGATAAGTTATTGACGATTATGTCGCGAAGATGTTGAATGATTAACATGTGTGTATTGGATTGAAATCATGTTGAGTTGTTGTTATGTCGGAAAAGTAGGGATCGAAGTGTTGCCAAACGCGGAATTTGCGTTAAAAGTGGTAGTATCGAATAGATTTTCGAGGACGAAAATATTCTAAGTGGGGGAGAGTTGTAACGCCCGATATTTAATTAAATATTTTCAAAATATTTTTCGAATTATTTGTTGGAATTGTTGGAGTTGTGATATGTCGAGAAGTGTTGTGAATAAGCTGATATTTAATTAATTAAGTTGGTTAAGATGGAGAAATAATATTAGCAATAATATTGATAAAGAAATTATAATAAAAATGATTTTATTGGTTGGGTTTAATATTTGGTTGTAGGAAGGAAAAGTGGGGGTGTGAAAGTGAAGCCCAATAGATTAAATAAAGGTATTATTATTATTATTTGGTTATGAGAAAGAAAGAAAATAGGTTATCAGTAAAAAGCAAAGAAAAGGGTTTGTAAAGAGAAAGAAAGAGGCAGGCTATACGTAAGAGAAAAAAATAAGGGTTTGTGGAGAAAAGAAGAGTTCGTTGAAATAGCAGAAAAGTGGAAGAAGAAGTCTGGGAGAAATTGATCGTGGACCGTTGCAGATCAAAAGAGCAAAAGGTTTGAAGCCATGGAAAAGCTAGAATGCAATCGGAATTATAGAGCGGTCTCCAATCCAAGGTAAGGGTGGGGTTATGACTTTATAATGGGGTATTTGATAGATGATATGTGGGGATTAGTTTGTATGCAATTATCGTGTGAAATTGTTGCAGTACGTGTATAATTGTTGTGGTTGTGTTCTTGAAACTGCTGAAAATATTTTACTGTCATGAATTTATGATTTGTCCTATGTTGATGAGGATATAGTTGTTATGTTGATGTATATATGCGGGGTTGATCTGGAATTGTTAGTCGAAGAAAGTATGAGGAAATGCGAGAAAATTGCTGAAGAATACAAAACTGAGACGAAGGAAATTGGGAATTGGGGGTGACGACCGTGATGGAGAGCGTGACGAGCGTCACGCAGGTCGTGTGCGAGTGACGATCGTCACTCAAGTATTACGACCGTCACGCATTGTGACTAGGGCCAGGAAGTTGTGACGAGCGTCACACGGGCCTGCTGTGTAATTTGTTTCTGTTTCCATTTCTGTTCATTTCTGTCTGCTATGGTTTCACTTGGTCTGTTCCATTTTAATTTTAGTTGAGAGGGTTGGTATATATAACTGTTTAGCAGAGATAATAATTGTTACCGAGGTTAATCCAATTAAATTAGTTATAGTATATATATATATATATATGCATAGTAAAAGCTAGTAGCATTATAAATCAGGAGCAAGGTTAATAATTATCAGAATGGGTATTAAAGTAGCAGAGTTATTAGTAAAATAGCAGAGTTGATGTTTTAGCAGAATTATACTGGGTAGTAGCAAGTTTAGAAATTGATACAATAACAGTGCTAGTAGTGTTTGACAAAACCAATGTAGTGAAATAATTTAGCGGGAGTGAATTGTTAGTTACAGAGTTAGTACATGATAATAATTAGCAGAGTTGTTAAAATAGCATAGTTAATTTTGTAGCAGGAAGACATAAAGTATTTGAAACTAGTAGCAATGAGATATAGTTGTTGAAAACAATGACAGGAGGCTATTAGCAGAAAAACCATAGTAGCTGATTTATATAATTAGTAGATATATTTTAGTAGCATGAAAATTAGTAGATTTAGTAATTGGTCTAATTAAATTACAGACCATATATGTAGTAGTATTTCAGTGGCAGCAGTAGTAATAATTTAATGGGAGAATAATTCAGTAGCTAGTATCAAGGATGAAGTAATTCACTAGTAGTATTATCAGTGACAGTGTGGATTTGATAGTAGCAGTACAGAGTAGAAAATGTTGGTAATTTAACGGAAGATTAATTAACCGGAAATAGATGAGTTGTCCGAATAATTACGCGGGAACGTTTGTAATATAATTTAGTTGATACGGTGTGTTGTATACTTTATTGTAATAGGTGAATTTGCAGGTGGTGTTGAATTGTGAGGCCTACGGCCAATGTTGTTTTGTTGTTGATTAGTTGTTGTTAATTATTGATGCTGATATGTTGTTGCTGTTGATGATGCGAAGTTGCAGGATATTTGTTGTTGTTGAATTGCCCTTATTAATTGGAAAATATTAAGTTGTAGGCCGGTGGCCAAAGTTGAAATTGTTGTTAAGTCGCAGTTGTGTTGTTGTTGTTGTGTTGTTGTTTAATAAGTTGATTATGTAGTTGTTGTCGCATGTATAGCATAGCATACCAAGTTGGCATGGATTGGCAAAATTATTAAGTTGGCCTGGATTGGCAAAAAGTTAAAAGTTGAAGGCTTATGCCTTGTTTGATGCCTCTATTACTTGGCAATTTCTAAGTTGGGAGTTCTGCTCCGTTTTTAAGTTGGGAGTTTTGCTCCAATGGTACCACATGCATGTGCATTGTATGAGTCACATTCTAAGCTGCATATTCCAGTGTTGTGATGATATATTCGTTGTTATTATGTTGTTGACTTGTTGTGACAGGTACTGCCTGAAAGCTATGAAAATGTTGTTATAACCTGTTGAGGATTTTGTTGTTATATTTGTGGTTTGAAAGTTGTTATATTAAATTGGTTAAATTGCTGTGATATTAAGTTGATGACTTTGTTGTGATATTATGCTGATGATTGGTTGTGATAATTGTTGTTATAAGCTGTAAAGTGGTAATTTTATATGATCTAAATTCTAATATATTATTTATCATACATCTTATTATATTGTTAGATATCTCACCCCTTCTGCTGATATTTCCCCTACCATGGGAAATGGGCAGGTACTCAAGAATAGCAGTGGCAGTTCGGAATAGCTTTTTGGAGTCCTTATGTTGCTTTATTGCAAGTCAAGAGGGTCTTGCTCTGATATGTAACACTCGGGGGGATGAACGATCGTTGTTTTATAGTTGTTATATTTTAGTTGTTGAATTATAAGTTGATGTCATTGATTACTTGTTATGTTGCAATTGTTTTCAGATGAGCAAAAGATGTTATGTCATTTGAGTTAAAAAGTATGATTCCGCTATTTAGTTAATAAAAGTTGTTTTATTTTAAAGACTAATTTTGTTGTTATCGGGTCATCCGAGTTAAAGTGTTATGTATCTGATTAACAAGCGATAATATGAAGTCGTTTTTAAGTTGAAAGTGTAGCATCTCATTTGTATGTTGAAATTTTGAAACTCTGATTTTATAATTATCTGCCGGGTAGAAATGGGGTGTTACAAACACCACTCACATTTCCTCATGTAGTATGGATGATTTTTGTGTTTTAATGTGGTGTATCGTGTTGTTCATGAGTGAGGATGCTGTTGGCTGTTAGATGTTGATGGTTGGTGTCAAACGAAGGAGTTCATGAACTCTTAGGTTTTGTAGAGCATGATGTTCATCCTGGAACTTTAGTGTGTGTTTTTGTTGGTGTATTGCAAAAGAGAAAGAATAAGAGAGGGTGAGCAATGGTGTGGTGCTGATATGTGTTGTTCTGATCTGGTTTTGTGGTATTGGTTTGCCCCTTTTCTTGTTTTTTGTTCCTTGGAGTGATAACTAAACTCTTATTTATAGGAAATCTTGAAGAGCTGAGGTTTGGGCAGAAAATGAATCTTTGTCAAGATCTTTCTTTCCATTGTGCAAGATGAGAGCATGACCAAGTTTCCAAGTTTCAAAGGCATAGTTGGTGATCAGACCATGCTTCTGAGTTGCTTAGCTGGATTGATGGGATTGGTGTAGAGTCCAACTTTCAAGGAAAATAGGAGCAACCATGCTTTTGTGTAAAGTTTCTCTCACCTCATGTCAATTTGCTCCAAGTTTGAATAAAACTATCATATTTAAATGTTACAACTTGCAAGGAAACGTGGCAGAGGTTCTAATGATGTTAGGCTGGCCTCTAAACATCAGAAAAAGTGAAGGTTTTGGTGACATTATGATTTTTTTAAGTGCAAGAGAAAGTGCCAACATACCAACTTTAGTGTACCATAACTTAATAACCATTGATCCAAATTGTGAGATTTTTGATCCTTTGCAAAATAGGCATTTGATAGAACAAGTTTCATGTGGAAAGATTCTTGAAATGAGGTTTGGAATAGTGTGAAAATCAACCATGAAGTCAGGTACAAAGGGCTGTCCAAGAAACTTAGAAAAAATTCTAAGTTATGAAATTTTCACAACTTGAAACAACCATCTTTAGGACATCATTACTTGAGATTGGTTTATCCAAATGAGGAGTTATATACATGCTTGGAAAGCTTGAAGAACAAGGAACAACTTTCATGTTCAAAGATTTTTGATTTGAAGTTTGGAACAAGGTGAAAAAAAGCCATGAAGTAGTGTTCAAAATTGGGGCAAAATGCTGAAAATTTTACCAAGTCCCAAAGGCAACTTATCTTCCAAGTCTCATAACTTAAAAACCATGCATTTTTTGAAGAGGGGCCCTCTAATACACTTTGAAGATCATGGAAAGAGCTTCCATTTGAGCTTTGATTCATTCAATTTGGATGTGTGGTTTGAAAGTTATGACCTTCCAAATTTTGCACAAGAAGTGAATTTTCCCCATTTGAAAAGTTACAAAGACCCAACCTTGCTTTCTTTGCAAGAAACCTGTCAAAACTTGTTTTCTCATGCCTTAACTCATCAATGAGACATGCCATGATGGATTGAGGACTTGGATGCTCATTTTGGATCAAAATTCAAAGGTTAGGGTCTCAGTTAAAACCCTAATTCAACAATTTGGTCTGATGGTCTTTTGTTGATTGATTTGATTTAGTGTTTTGAGATCTTGGTTCCAATCAACTGGTGAATCTTTGTGATGATTGTATGGAGGCAGAGAATGCCTTAGGAGGTCTTGAATCATGTGAGAGCTTGACTTAGGAGACCTTGCCGTCTTTCTATGTAAACCCTAGTTTTCAACACAAAAGGAACAATCTTGAAAGATGTGGGTTAGTTAACAATGCATAAAAGGTTGAAGCCTAAATGCAAGTGCAAGATTTTATGACATCTAAGGGGTAAAATTTGGGGTACAACAGTTGCCCCTATTTAAATAGCTTTACCGGATGGCACAAGGAATAGAAATCCTCGGGGCATCAAGGTGAAAAGTGTTTAAATATAGCAAACCAAAAATTTTGCCCTTAGATGGAATGCAGATGCTAAGGACTAACAGCGGACATGCAAATGCTGACATGCTATGAACTTCTAGTATGATGATATGATGGTGCAAAGATCAAGACACCAAGAGTAAACCACCACAGAGAGCTTACCGGGGAAGGATGAAGGTTAGTATCCACCGGAAGACTCACTGGGGATACAGACTGACCAACAAAAGGGACTCACTAGGGAGACTCTGAGGAAACACTGAGGGAAATAAAAGCACACTCTTTACTGGGCATTAAACCAGAAAGAAGACATGATCTCTACTGGGGACCGGTTTGAAATAAAAGGATAGACATCAGCAAAAGATTTTTTGGGATTTTCTTATACTGAAGAGTTCAAACAGGATCTTCAAGAAAAGCCAAAAAAGACAGAGAAAGGCACATCCAGAAAAACATCAGATGGCAAAAGAAACCAGATATCCGATTATGGCTTTGAATGAAAGGTACAAATCACAATATCTAATAATGGCTTTAGATAAAAGTGAACAAAGCAGGGATCCAAGAAGGCATTGGATACAAAGAAAACAATCAACCAATAATGGCTTTGAACGAAAGGTATGACTCAAAATATCTGAGAAGGCATCAGATGAGAATGAGATGAATAATGTAATCCAAGAAGGCATTGGACACAAAGACACCAGACATCCAATAATGGCTTTGAATGAAAGGTACAAATCACAATATCTAATAATGGCTTTAGATAAAGGTGAACAAAGCAGGGATCCAAGAAGGCATTGGATACAAAGAAAACAATCAGCCAATAATGGCTTTGAATGAAAGGTACAATCACAATATCTGAGAATGTCATCAGATGAAAGTGAGCAAACAAGGGTAATCCAAGAAGGCATTGGGTGAAAAGAAACAATCATCCAATAATGGCTTTGAACGAAAGGTACAAATCATAATATCTGAGAAGGCATCAGATGAAAATGAACAAAGCAGGGATCCAAGAAGGCATTGGATACATAGAAAACAATCAACCAATAATGGCTTTGAACGAAACGTATGACACAAAATATCTGAGAAGGCATCAGATGAGAATGAGATGAATAATGTAATCCTAGAAGGCATTGGACACAAATACACCAGACATCCAATAATGGCTTTGAATGAAAGGTATAATCACAATATCTAATAATGGCTTTCGATAAAAGTGAACAAAGCAGGGATCTAAGAAGCCATTGGATACAAAGAAAAAAATCAACCAATAATGGCTTTGAATGAAAGGTACAATCACAATATCTGAGAATGGCATCAGATGAAAGTGAGCAAACAAGGGTAATCCAAGAAGGCATTGGGTGAAAAGAAACAATTATCTAATAATAGCTTTGAACGAAAGGTACAAATCATAATATCTGAGAAGGCATCAGATGAAAGTGAACAAAGCAGGGATCCAATAAGGCATTGGATACAAAGAAAATAATCAACCACTAATGGCTTTGAACGAAAGGTATGACTCAAAATATCTGAGAAGGCATCAGATGAGAATGAGATGAATAATGTAATCCTAGAAGGCATTGGACACAAAGACACCAGACATCCAATAATGGCTTTGAATGAAGGAATAATCACAAAATCTGAGAAGGCATCAGATGAAAGTGAACAAAGACTCGATCTGGAAGAACATCAGAAAGAGGGACACATCCAAAAAAGCATCAGATGGTAAAGAAACCAGACATCCAATAATGGCTTTGAATGAAAGGTACAAATCACAATATCTAATAATGGCTTTAGATAAAAGTGAACAAAGCAGGGATCCAAGAAAGCATTGTATAAAAAGAAACAATCATCCAATAATGGCTTTGAACGAAAGGTACAAATCACAATATCTGAGAATGGCATCAGATGAAAGTGAGCAAACAAGGGTAATCCAAGAAGGCATTGGGTGAAAAGAAACAATAATCCAATAATGGCTTTGAACGAAAGGTACAAATCACAATATCTAATAATGGCTTTAGATAAAAGTGAACAAACCGGGATCCAAGACAGCATTGGATGCAAAGAAACCGATCGTCCAATAATGGCTTTGAATGAAAGGTAAACTCATCATATCTGAGAAGGCATCAGATGCAAATGAGACAAAAGTGAAATCCAAGAAGGCATTTTATAAAAAGAAACCACAATGTCCAAGAAAGTATTTAACGAATATGAACAAGGGGATACCCAAGAAAGCATTGGAGAAAGGGAATCACAATATCCAAGAAAGTATTGAATTTGAACAAAGGTGAAATCCAAGAAAGCATTGGATAAAAGGAATCACAGTACCCAAGACAACATTGAATGACTGTGAACTTTCAGGAATGGTACTGAAAGTAAAGACAAATCACTATATTCAGGAACGGTATCGAATGATAGTGAGAAAGACATCCAGGAATGGCATTGAATAAACATATATGACTTTCAGAAATGACACTGAAAGATATCCAGCAAATTTGATGAGGATTACAGAAGAGAGGCAAAACTTCCAGGAATAGCAATGGGAGAAACAAAGGGAACAAGATATCCAGGAATGGCACTGGAGATCACAAGAGACGGACATCCAGGAATGACACTGGAGTGAGAGAATATAAGGATCCAGGAATAGCACCAGAATGATAGAAGACAAACATCTATCAACAGAATTAGATGCGCAAGAGAATGACAACATTCAGGAATAACACCGAATGAAAAGGACAGGTAACGTTTTGGTAAGGTAAGACGTGGATAACGACACGACCTCGGGAGAAATGCGAATGAGGATGAAACACTCATACTATGCATATGGTATATGAATTATGCCATAATGTATGATGAATGCAAATGCAGATGCAGATGCTGATGACATAGCTCGACTCTTTTAGGGAGAAGACAAGACTGGAAGACTGATTCCTCAACATGGAGATCACTGTCATCCTGCTTGGGGACTAGAGATGCAACTGCTGAACACATCATTGCCACATTGGTAAAATGCATCAAGTGATGCTCTTTGTAGGAAGGATGGATAGCTGCTTGGTGATTCTTCAAATTAATTGCCCTAGATTAGCTGACTGTTATAGATGAACTGATCATTGCTTTAATTTGTCTAAGTCTTGACATGACTGCTTTATTGTACACTTGGAAAACTTGCCCCAGTATGAGCCTTGAAAAATCTTCTGAATAAACCAATCCTGAGAAGGACTTGCCCCTGAACAACACATCTTGAACTGATTCTTCAACAGGATTTGGAAAGAACTTGCCCCTGATAGGATCACCGACCAAGTTTCTTAATTGTTTGAAAATTTCTTGAAAGGATAGTCAGTTTACAAACAAAAAGGTTCATACAAACGTGGTAAATGCAAAGTTCATGCAACTTTTGAAATCAAAATCAACTTGCAAAACAAATGAATCACTAGTCTGAACACGGCGGTTCAAGACATTTAAAAGTGAAAGGTGAAGCACAAGTGTAGTGACCTGCAAAGATCTTTGGGAGTCAGTTTACGTAACCTTGCTGTAGTATGCTTCCAAAATAACCTTGTTCAGTTAGGTCTTTTGAGGGTTGTAACGTGGCCTGGTTCATGGTTTAAGAAACAAAGGATAAAAGCTCAAAGTTTATTTGTGCCCCCCCAATCTTCGTGATGAACTCCAGTCCTATGCTCAGTTAAATCAAACTATGCACTCAGGTTCCCATAGGTTAGGAATTGCACTGATGATGGTCCAAAACTCAATGGACTTGAGATGGCAGTCACTACTTCCTCACCAATGTTTGCCATTGAGGACTTTTAGGATGAAAAATTAAAGGTTTCCTCTTTTTGGGTTGTCATACAAACCTTTCTTTCTTATTTTTTTTTATAAGGCAAGGTCATGAGCTTCCAATCTTTCTCAGCTTTTGCCTTGAAAGTGACTCGGCTCATTCTTTGAGTAAGGATTTCTTGACGATTATTCTTCATTTATCACTCTGGGAACAACTTGTACTACATTTATTCATTTAATTTGGAAGAGTTGAAAGGCTGTGAACATTTAGCTTAATGATTACAGTGAACCATCATTGGCGTTTGACTTGAAAGACATCTTCGACACTTGCTTGCTGTGTGCGAAGGAAAACTTATGAGTGCAACTTTTATGTGACAGGTGTCTTGCATGAAACTCTTGTATTTGAATGCACAATCAAGTTACTGAGAACTAACCTGCCTCAGGTTAAGATTGCGGGTTTTTTATTTGTAAAGAAAAGAAAAATCCTACTTCAAGGCTCAAAGGGGTTAACGAGGGATTATCTTCCTTATTTCTCCAGTGTTTAGGGGAATGTGAAACAATGCCTTACATCGTCAGCAAAGTTTTATTGGAAGCATACCACGACAATTATGGGTATAATGTTTTAATCATCCTCCCTCCAATCTTTGCATAAAAAAAATATTTTGCAAAAGAAAGCATAAAGATGTAAATAGTGGACAAAATGAATTGAATCAAAAGTTGCAATGTTCATTTCATTAATCACGAAAGTACAAACATAATTTGAAGGCAAACAGCCAGTACGAAATAAGGAAAATGCAAACAACAAGAAACAAGGCCCAGTGACTAGTTAAACAAAAGATGAGTTGTCCTATCTTTAAGAAGTAGCTGAGCTGAAGTCGACTGAAGCTTCACTTGGCGTGCCCTGGCAGAGGATTGCTTTGAACATTGGGATTATCCTTAAAGGAGAGGATTTTGTTTCTCATCAGCTCTTGTACTTTAGCCTTCAATGCAAAGCAACCTTCCAAGTTATGGCCTGCACCACCTTGATGGTATTCACAATGAAGATCAGCCCTATAGCCGTCTGGAAGAGGATTTGGAGGAGGAGGCAAAGGCCTTGTGGTAATCAAACCTTGTTGAACCATACCAGGATAAAGCTCGGTGTATGTCATGGGAATAGGATCAAATTGATTCCTATTACGGTACTGGTTCTGTCCTGCAGTTAGACATTGGGAAGCTTGAGCTGGTTGTGGAGCAGTAACCACGGGAGTGACAGCAGCAATAGTAGGGTGAATAGCATACTGAGGTTGGGGACGAGGCCTTCTCACTTCAATCATTATAGTGTTAGTCTGGTCTTCCCTTTTCCTCTGAAAGTTCCCATAGGATTTCTTCACAGCATTGGAGGATTCAGCAGCTTTTGACACTTTTCCTTTCTTAAGACCTTCCTCGAGTCTTTGGCCGATAATAACCAAATCAGTGAAGTTTGAGGAAACACTTCCAATCATCTTTTCCCAATAGAATGGGGACAGGGTATCCATGAACATTCCAGTCAACTCTTTCTCAGCTAAAGGAGGTTCAACTTGGGAAGCTAACTCTCTCCAGCACTGAGCATACTCCTTAAAAGATTTCTTCTCATGTTGAATCATATTTTGCAGCTGGCGGCGATCAGGGTCCATGTCAAGGTTATACTTATACTGCTTCATGAAGGCATTTACAAGACCTTGGAAGCAGTGAATGGAGTTTTGCTCGAGACCCATATACCATTGGAGTGATGCTCCACTCAAACTATCTTGAAAACAGTAGATAAGGAGCTTTTGATTTCTGGTATAAGCAGTCATCTTGCGAAGATACATGACCAAATGAGCTCTTGGGCAAGAGTGACCCTTATACTTCACAAATTCTGGAGTTTTGAACCTGGCTGGGATAACAAGGTCAGACACTAAGCACATGTTGTCTGCATCCACATTGAAGAAGTCAGTACCCTCAACGGCTTAAATCTTTTGTCCATGATCTGAAACTGCTCACGGATAACCTCATGTTCAACATAGTCTTCACAGTCCTCACCCTGAGCATTGACAGCTTTGTACTCAAAGAGGGGATTCTCAAAAGAAGCTCGAACAGTCTGTGGAACAGCATGGACCACAGGTCTGGGCTCGGCGAAAACATGAGTTTGAAATACAGGCATAGTAGTCTGACCAACCATAGCAGTAGATGCAATCAGTGGAGAGTAGTTGGGAGGTAAACCAAACTCAGGTCAAGTTGAAGGTGGCATATGAACAGGTGGAGGATCAGCGCTTGAAACTTCCTGGATGACAGTTCTTTAGGGTTGCTTTCCTCTAGCAATTAAAACTTGAAGCATCTCAGTGAGTTTAGTCATGCTTGACTTAATGCCTTCGATTTCCATTCGGACCTCAGCATTGTGTGCCTCTTGTTCTGACATCTTGCATCTGTAGTTAGCTCTAGTTCGGTATCGGTGTCGAGGAATCAGTTTGACGACTCACAGGTGACACTAGAAGATAGGGACCACTTGAAATGAGTAACTGGACAAACAGACGCATGCAATGAATCATGCAAAGATGCAAATGATATGCAATACAATGCAAACAGGATGCAAAACACATGCAACAAGATCAAGGGGTTCAAGATCACATCATGGAATTTGGGTAAAGAACCAACCACAGGGTGTGTATAGGGTTCTTGTATCCGTAGAACAGGGTTCTAAAAAAAATTCTCAGAGTCATTGATAAATATTTCAGATATTATCGGCCTACGTGACTACTCACGTGGGTTAATAATATTCTGAAGATAAACTCTTCTGAGTGTAGTATCGCGTATCAACCATTTGGGACTACTCCCTCATAGCCATCGCACTACGTCCTAAAAAGCCAAGTGGGGTGAAGGTAACTACAGTCCTCAGTATCACAGGCTCTTAAATCGGGAAGAGTGACATCAATGCAACTACTCACATCAGACATCAACAATCCCAAAGGGCCTCAACTGAGCATGGTCATCATATGCCAAAAATTGCTAGGACTACTCCCAACAACCGACTATTGATTACACCACAATCCTATCATAAGTGTATGCTTAAGCCTGGGTTAGGACTTATCACACCACTCAATTGTAACAACCCTGCACATAGAAAAACCCAAGCACAACAGATATATACAGATATAAATATGTACAGATATACAAGCAAGCAAACATATAAATAACACAAACGCAAACAAGGTGGGCTTAACCCTCTTAGGGGGAGTCTGATTCCCCAGTGAAGTCGCCATTTCTGTTGCGGTGAGAGCATAGGTATGGTGAAACCAAACACCTATCATGCCAACATGTTTCCTAAACTAAACTAAAACTGGCGACCTGAGAGTGTTCAAAAATATTCAATCATAATGACATGATCTTAAAACAACTGGCAGCGCTTTACATAAAAAAAATATCATACAGACTTGCACAATTTTCGTATCAGCTCCATGTCAACAGAACTTGAGACTTAGAATTTTAATCATGGGAGCTACGGAATGTATGTGATATCTCACACCATGCAAGCATAATAATGAACATACAACAACATCAAAAACTAACAGTCTCTATCTCAGCAAACTCATGAGTCTCAAGGCTTTAAGGACTTACCTCTTGGAGCTTTAGAAATTTCACCTCCTTTGACTGGTGATGCGCACTTCCTCTTTTGTTGATGAATGTTCAATATCTTTGGATAGAAACACCACTCACATTTCCTCGTGTAACATGGATGATTGTTGTGTTTTAATGTGGTGTATCGTGTTGTTCATGAGTGAGGCTGTTGTTGGCTGTTAGATGTTGATGGTTGGTGTCAAACGAAGGAGTTCATAAACTCTTAGGTTTTGTAAAGCATGATGTTCATCCTGAAACTTTAGTGTGTGTTTTTGTTGGCGTATTGCAAGAGAGAAAGAATAAGAGAGGGTGAGCAATGGTGTGGTGCTGATATGTGTTATTCTGATCTGGTTTTGTGGTATTGGTTTGCCCCTTTTCTTGGTTTTTGTTCCTTGGAGTGATAACTAAACTCTTATTTATAGGAAATCTTGAAGAGCTGAGGTATGGGCAGAAAATGAATCTTTGCCAAGATCTTTCTTTCCATCGTGCAAGATGAGAGCATGGCCAAGTTTCCAAGTTTCAAGTGCATAGTTGGTGATCAGACCATGCTTCTGAGTTGCTTAGCTGGATTGATGGGATTGGTGTAGAGTCCAACTTTCAAGGAAAATAGGAGCAACCATGCTTTTGTGTAAAGTTTCTCTCACCTCATGTCAAGTTGCACCAAGTTTGAATAAAACTATCATATTTAAATGTTACAACTTGCAAGGAAACTTGGCAGAGGTTCTAATGATGTTAGGCTGACCTCTAAACATCAGAAAAAGTGAAGGTTTTGGTGACATTCTGATTTTTTTAAGTGCAAGCCAAAGTGCCAACATACCAACTTTAGTGTACCATAACTTAATAACCATTGATCCAAATTGTGAGATTTTTGATCCTTTGCAAAATAGGCATTTGATAGAACAAGTTTCATGTGGAATGATTCTTGAAATGAGGTTTGGAATAGTGTGAAAATCAACCATGAAGTCAGGTACAAAGGGCTGTCCAAGAAACTTAGAAAAAATTCTAAGTTATGAAATTTTCACAACTTGAAACAACCATCTTTAGGACATCATAACTTGAGATTGGTTTATCCAAATGAAGAGTTATAAACATGCTTGGAAAGCTTGAAGAACAAGGAACAACTTTCATGTTCAAAGATTTTTTATTTGACGTTTGGAACAAGGTGAAAAATAGCCATGAAGTAGTGTTCAAAATTGGGGCAAAATGCTGAAAATTTTACAAAGTCCCAAAGGAAACTTATCTTCCAAGTCTCATAACTTAAAAACCATGCATTTTTTGAAGTGGGCCCTCTAATACACTTTGAAGATCATGGAAAGAGCTTCCATTTGAGCTTTGAGTCACTCAATTTGGATGTATGGTTTGAAAGTTATGACCTTCCTAATTTTGCACTTGAAGTGAATTTTCCCCATTTGAAAAGTTACAAAGACCCAACCTTGCTTTGGTTGCAAGAAACCTTTCAAAACTTGATTTCTCATGCCTTAACTCATCAATGAGACATGTCATGATGGATTTAGGACTTGGATGCTCATTTTGGATCAAAATTCAAAGGTTATGGCCTCAGTTAAAACCCTAATTCCACAATTTGGTCTGATGGTCTTTTGTTGACTTGATTTGATTCAATGTTTTGAGATCTTGGTTCCAATCAACTGGTGAATCTTTGTGATGATTGTATGGAGCCAGAGAATGCCTTAGGAGGTCTTGAATCATGTGAGAGCTTTACTTAGGAGACCTTGCCCTCTTTCTGTGTAAACCCTAGTTTTCAACACAAAAGGAACAATCTTGCAAGTTGTGGGTTAGTTAACAATGCATAAAAGATTGAAGCCTAAATGCAAGTGCAAGATATTATGACATCTAAGGGGTAAATTTTGGGGTACAATACTCTTCGACCATATTCACCATCCATTTTGCTTGACATGCACAGAAAGAAGCAACTGGTGCACCACCTAACATAAACATATAGCCAGTTGTGGATTTTCTATCCTCAGTATCACTACACCAACTTGAGTCGGTGTATCCCACTAACTTGCATTCTTTTCCTTTATCAGCTGCAAGAAACAAAATGCCATAGTCGAGAGTTCCTTTCAGATACCTTAGTATCCTCTTCATCGCTGCTAGGTGTGATACCTTTGGTTTTTGCATGAATCTACTCACCATACCTACACTGTATGCTAGATCAGGCCTTATGTGACAAAGGTAACTTAATGACCTAATAAGTCTTCTGTACTGAGTTGGTTTGACATCATCTTCATCTGATTCTTTCGACAGTTGCAATTTGGGCTCAGCTGAAGTCGAAGTTAGGTTTCAATCTTGCATATCAAATCTCTTGAGTATTTCGCCTGCATATCTTCTTTTGTGCATACTCAAACCTCTACCACTCTTGTAGAATTTGATGCCAAGGAAATATGAGAGATTTCCCAAGTCTGACATTTCAAACTCCTCACTTAGGTCATGTTTGAAGTCTTCGATCTCTTTCTTGCAACTTCCTGTTATCAACAGGTCATCGACATTGAGACATAGTATAAGAAATTCACTATTGCTTGTCCTTACATATACTCCATGCTCAGTTGTGCACTTCACAAATTTCTTCTCCCTTAGGAAGCTATCTATCTTCTTATTTCAGGCTCTTGGAGCTTGCTTAAGTCCATACAGGGCTTTATGCAGCCTGTATACCTTGTTTTCTTCGCCATGTTTTACAAACTCAGTTGGTTGTGCAACATAAACTTCTTCATCTAAGGGGCCATTCAGGAATGCACATTTCACATCCATCTGACATATGTGCGAATTATTCATGTTTGCTAGACCAACAACCAACCTGATTGTTTCGATCCTAGCAACAAGTGAAAAGACTTCGTCGAAGTCGATTCCTTCTTCGCCACAAGTCTCTCCTTGTGTCGAGTTACTTCTCCTTTGGGATTCAACTTCACCTTGTTTACCCACTTCACATCAATTGCCTTCTTATCTTGAGGCAATTCGACAAGTGACTAAGTGTTGTTGACTTTGATGGACTCTAGTTCATCATTCATTGCTTTCACCCACTTCGAATCTTTCAATGCCTCAACTGCATTGACTGGTTCGATATATGCGTAGAAAGCATAATGTACCAGCTCACCTTCTTTATTGACTACATCATCTGATGTAATCACACATTCTTGCATCCTTGCAAGCATGTGTCTTGTTCGTTGAGATATGCTTGGGCATGCTTCACTTATGACTTCTTCTTGTCGAACTTCTCTTTCGACTTCACTAGGTGGTTCTTCACATAAGATTCTCACTAAATCCTTCTTAACATTCTCAATCCAATCCCATTCCTTAAGCTCATTTATGATGACGTCCCTATTGATCACTACTTGCTTGTTCACTGGGTCGAATAACTTGTATCCTCCAGTCGAATGATATCCTATCAAGATCATTTGACTCAACTTGTCATCAAGTTTTCTTCTCAACTGATCTAGCACATGTCTATGTAATATAGATCCAAACACCTTCAAATGACTTAGGCTAGGCTTAACACTAGACCAATATTCTTCTGGCGTGATTCCTTCTAGCATCTTCTTCGGAAATCTATTCAAGATGTATGTTGCAGTCGACACAGCTTCTCCCCATAACTCATTGGGTAGATGCTTGC
This sequence comes from Lathyrus tuberosus, assembly GCA_022829125.1. Classification (NCBI taxonomy): domain Eukaryota; kingdom Viridiplantae; phylum Streptophyta; class Magnoliopsida; order Fabales; family Fabaceae; genus Lathyrus; species Lathyrus tuberosus. The sequence goes on along the minus strand of JALAZF010000057.1, from coordinate 19,864,235 downwards.
CTTTCAACATTCTTCTCACCATATTCATTATGGTTGTATTCTTCATTTCTGCAGTTCCATTTTGCTGTGGAGTGTAGGTTGGCACCACCTCATGCATAATCCCTTCTTTCTCACATAATACATCGAAATCTTTCGACACATACTCTCCACCACCATCAGTCCTCAGAATCTTTAGGTTTCGACCACTTGTCTTTTGACCATAGATTTAAATTTGGCAAATACCTCGATCACTTCACTTTTCTTCTTGATTAGGTAAGTCCACAGTTTTTGACTGAAATCATCTACGAAAGTGACAAACTATCTGTTACCTCCAATCGAATCCACCTGGACAGGACCACATAGATCAAAGTATATGACTTCAAGAATTGCCTTCAAATTGCTTCCTGCATCCTTGTTGAAGTTGTTCTTGTGTTGCTTCGCCTAAACACATTCTTCACATACTTCGTATGGAATTTCATTTTCTAGTAATCCTGAAACCATATTTCTTCTCTTCAAATCTCTGATGTCTTTGAAATTGAGATGACCAAGTCTATAATGTCATATCCATTCATCTCTGTTGACTGCAGTTGCAAGGCACTTATGCTCCATCACATTAAGCTCAATCTTGAAGGTTCTATTCTGAGACATTGGAGCCTTCAAGATCAAACTTCCATTTGAGTCGGGAACTCTCGTCATCTTGTCTTCAATCGACACCTTGTAGTTCTTTTTGAACAACTGCCATATACTAAACAAATTGCTCTTCATGCCTGGTATGTACAATACATTGGAAATTACTGACCTCTTACCATATTTCCTCATAATTAGAACATCACCAATACCTTTAGCTGCTAGAGTATTGTCATTTACAAATTTCACCATGTTCTTCATTGAGGGTTTTATGTTTACAAACCAATCCTTCCTACCAGTCATGTGTGATGAGCATCTTGAGTCTAAGTACCATTGGTCCTGGAATCTTTCTTCGTCTCTTGTTGTGACCATCAACAACATCTCTTCTTTTTCATGTTTCACCAGTTTTACATCAGTTTCTTGATTCTTCTTCTTTTCTGGACAATCACTAGAATATGACCATACTTCTGACAATTGTAACACTGAATGTGACTTTTGTCGGGTTTTCTACCATCACCTCTTCCTCTACCTGTAACACCACCTCTTTGGTTGCCTTGGTTAGGGTTTCCTCTTATTCGACAAGTTTTCTTCTTGCTGATTTCGACCAGTCGAGTTGTTGTAGCATCCTCTGCCTTTGTTGCCATTCTAACTTCCTTTGCCTTTCTTTTCTTTTGTTGATTGTGCCTCCAAAGCCATATCACTCTTTGACTTTCCTGCAGCTCTTTCAATAATCCTTTGTTCATGAGATTCAAGCGTCCCTTGAAGCTCTTCCTTTGTCAATTTTGACAAATCTTTTGACTCTTCTATGGCTACTACCACATGGTCGAACTTTGGATCCAATGGCCTGAAGATATTTGCAATAATTGATCTTGATGTTAACACTTCTCCACATACCTTGATTTGATTCACTAATTTAGTAACCCTAGTGAAGAAATCAGTTATGCTTTCACTTTCTTCCATATGAAGCAATTCATACGTCTTTTTGTGAGTTTGTAACCTCACCTCTTTCACCTTCTCTGCGCCTCCAAATGATTTCTCCAAGATTTCCCATGCTTCTTTTGCTAATTCTACATCACTGGCCTTTTCGAAATTGTCTGGATCAACACATTGATGAATTATAAAGAGAGCT